>VUQS01002742.1:10204-28935 GCA_015108495.1 Heterochromis multidens | reverse complement strand
TCTCAGTTAAGGTCAGAGTTCATGATTCAACAATAGAGTTGAGAGTTCCAAGGAGAAAACCACTGCTGACCAAAAAGAACACAAAGGCTCGTCTCACATTTGCCAAAAAAAGATCTTGATGATCCCCAAGACCTTTGGGAAAATATTCTGTGAACCGATAAGACAAAAGTTGAACTTTTTGGAACATTTGCATCTCATTATATGTGGTGTGAAACTAACACAGCATTTCATAATAAGAACATCATACCAACAGTCAAGCATGGTGGTGGTAGTGTGATGGTCTGGGGCTGCTTTCTGCTTCAGGACGACTTGCCGTAATTGATAGAACCATGAATTCTGCTCTCTACCAGAAATTCCTGAAGGAGAATTTCCACCCTTCAGTTTGTGGCTCAAAAAAAAAAAAAAAAAAAAGTTTTGGAGTGGCCAAGTCAAAGTCGACTTAAATCAGATGCTAAAGACTATATGCCTATATTTTTAACAACCTTAAACAGGCCTTGAAAACCCTCTAAAGTCGCTGAATTAAAACAATTCTACAAAGAAGAGTGAGCTAAAATTCCTCCTCAGTGATGTAAAAGACTCATTACCAGTTATCGCAAATGCCTGTTTGCAGTTCTTGCTGCCAAGGGTGGCACAACCAGTTATTAGGTTTAGGGGGCAATTACATTTTCACACAGGGCCAGGTAGGTTTGAGTAGCTTTATTTCCCCGTAATAAATGAAATCACCATTGAAAACTGCATTTTGTATTTACTCAGGTTATCTTTGTCTAATATGAAAATTTGTTTGATGATCTGAAACAAGTGTGAGAAATATCCAAATAAATAAATAAAAGAATAAATCAGGAAGGGGGCAAATACTTTTTCAAAGCACGTACTTTGTTACACATACTTTGACTGCATTGGCGCTGGATCACATAACCACACAAATCCCAATTTTACAATCAGAGTTGAGAAACCTTTCTGGCATGTCTTGTTTGATTTTTTAATTAAAATTAAAATGATTTCAGTATATAATAATAAGTTCATTTTCACTGCCACTGCACAGACAATCATAGCTACACAGGCTCACAACAAGACAACTTCCGATTACCTTTATTTCTAACAGAAACAAGGCTTAGAGTGTGTGACTATAGCAAATTATTCCTATGCTTCCTGGTAATTTATGATCTGTACCACACATTCGTGTTCACTAGGACAAGGCAAAACCAACAGCAAACATATGTGAGCCAATGTTCTGAAAGAAATACCTGAAAATATGTTGTTTCCCAGGAAAGTTCTCAAGTTATCTTAAGTAACATTAATCCAATGGTAGTTGTTTATACATCTATGGATTCATCACAAATTGGAGCTGCTAAAAGCTAATTCTACTACTTTTAACACTAATATGACATATTTTAAAAAAGGGGCTAAATTGGGCTGAAAGAACTGCAGTGCCTGTCTAAAGCTGCCTGAACAGCATGTTAATGAGTAGCTGTCTACATGCCTTTAATGTCTTTCCAGTGTCATACTAATTCACAAACAGGTCTATGTATATGTTGGTGTTGAAATATCTGCATCCAACGCATTAATGTGCTGAATTTCACACTTTGCTGATAAAATGCATGCAAAGAGAGGCAGAATTTCACAGATGAAAATAAGTAGGCAGATTTGTTATTGCTGGGGACGAGAAATCATTGACCACGGCAGGTAATCTTAAAATCACACCACATCATCCCCTATAGGCAAATTTCTTCTGTGAATGTGGCGTTGCCGTTTTATTTAATTACTTTCTGCATCCACTGAATTTTTCTACAAGTTAATATTAATTATATTTAGTTGCTGTGACCCTGTTGGTTGTTTGCTACAACTCTTCCTCTCTCTGGAGTCACACATTTGTACTTCCCTTTTTGGCACAATGCCTTTTATGCAAAGCTCAACTTTAAAACCCTAGCCTTAACCTAAACCCGATCCTTAAACTCAATTTGAACTCTCACCTAGCCTTTTGAACCTCCGCAAGTGAGGACCAGAATGTTCTTGTTCTCCAAAAATATCCTCTGCCTCATGGTCAAAAACTCAAATCAGTCCTCACAAAGATGGACACACAAGTACACACACATACCATATGCCACAATTCTGGCATCATCCTTGGTAATAAATGGGACTAAATGGAGGCAAGGTTGAAGCGTAGGAGGGCTGGCTGAAGTGTGTCTTTGTGTATATATGTGCGTGTCTCCTAGCAACCAGTACCCTTCACTCTCTGCAGTAAGCCGACAGAACATTATCACACTGCAGATGCAACAGGTGCACCGTAAAACATGCTGCAGCAGTGAGGTAGAGATAACTTTATGTACTGTCATGAACTTATTGCATATGTCTAATAATTTCAAGTTAATACAAATTGAATCCTTTACTTTTTGTTTTAAGCCCACTTGAGATTAGCATATTTGCAGACATATTTCTCCACTGATCTTTGTACCTGTTTTCTCTGAGACAATTGGTCCCTGTCTTTAAGCTTACAACTTACAGAGTCATCTATTTTCAAAAAATAACAAAAGAATTCCCACTGGATCAATTACTGAATGACATTCAGTAGCTGAGCTTTCATGAGCATCACTACCTGGATTTGCTCCAAATACTGAAGGGCCATTCTATAGTCAAATTCCAGTAAAATTCCCAACAACATCCAGCAAAGTTAAGGTTCAGTGGGCAAGTTTTCAGATAGATTTTGTACCCATGGCAGCCAGGTTTGCCAATTGAAGGAGAGGCTTGTTTTTACTTTCAAGCTCTGCTATGTCATTAACTTTTTCCTTTATAACTTCTTGGTGTCCCTTATTCTTTTTTCTTATGTCTTCTGTGGTTTGTTGTACGCTGTTAGTTAGCTAGCAAGCTGACGTTGAGATCCCTGAGAGTGAATCTATCTCCAGTTGGCTGACAGTTGTCAGTTTACCCTCCTTCTGTCAGGTTCTTTGTGTCCACTTTTGTGTTATCTTTATCATATTTTGGATTTATCTTAAATTTTTCCAGTTTGCATCACCTTTTATGAATTTTCATTTTGAACTCGTTTTGCTTCTCCACTGGGACATATTTGTTATTTTATCCTTAAGTTTAGTATAATTACATTTTGATTTTTAAATCTGCCTCATTGGTGTCCTGCGTTGGGTCCTTCCTTAAACTGACTCTGAAACAGTAATTACATTATGCAAGCGACACACACCGTAAGATAAAGGGAAAAAAACCTTTTGTGCTTCAAAAATGCACCACAGTGCTTTACTGTAAATTCACCACATTACAGCAAGCTAACCTGTTTATCCTGCACTAAACTGCAGAGTATTTGAATAACACAAAGTTAGAATACCCAAGTTTGTTTTTCAGGATGTCACTATCACGTCATTGTCACTGGTCAGTCCTTACCTTTAAATATAACCTCTCTTCTTCCTCTCCTGTCCTGTCTTTCTTCTCTTTCTCCATCTCTGAGTGACATTATCGCTCATTCTTTTCTCTCCCTGGGAAATAAAGCAGCTGTACCTTTAACTAGCAGACACACTGAGACAAACTGCACACAAACAGTTTGTGGTTTTGCTGATATTTGTTGAACTGTTAGAGACGTTGCATTTGAAATTACCTGACACTTAAAAAAACAGTACTCCCTTTATGCTCGCTTCACTTCAGTAACACTAGCTCGATGCTGAAGTACCGTGATCACAACTTGTGGACATTACACCAAAAACGGCATTGCAGGTCATTCCAGCCCACTTTAACTCCTGAGTATAGCGCTATAAATGATGCATAAATTATATGGTTTTGCCTCTTTCATCTCTTTGTATGTGATAAGCCCCGGTGATGGATACACCAGTAGGACTGTCTTTTATGTGTTATTGTTCCCTCCTTTTAGGCTCAAATCAATTTGATTTTTGAAGGTGTGTAGTGCTGTGAAATAAAAACCTCCCTCAAATGTCTTGAGCCTAAAGTAAAGAGCTTGTTTGGAAAATGTAAGGAGTAGAAAGTATAGATATTTGTGTAAAAATGCAGGGAGTAAAATTAAAAAGTTGTCAGAAAAATAAACACTCGAGTAAAGTACAAATACCTGAAAATTCTACTTAAGTACAGTAATGAAGTATTTGTACTTACTTTGTTACTTCCCACCTCTATATTCCAGCAAGTGCATATTTAGGACACTAGCAACCCCACTCCTCCCCATCACTACCTCATCCTCCTATAATTTACCCCAAACTATGATGTTGGCCTAACCCCAAACAAGTAATTTTGGTGCCTAACCAAAACCTACACACCAATCCACAACTCCAACCCCTCTGTCATGGTTGAAGTAAATAACTCCACAGTAAGCTGTGAATATTATTCATAGTCTAACAAGCATTGACACTAATGTGGTTCTGGTACATGGAAAATTCTGGTATGCCCCCAGTCTGTTCTCAGACTTATTGTGTATTCAACTGCTAAGTCCTACTTCCTATATCTGAGAAAATGAAAACAGGGAAAACAAAAAAAACTGACTAATCTGATCCTACTATTTGCAAAAGGATCCAATAAGTTTTTTCACCTTGTTTTCTTAAGTTCAGTTAACTTTTTAAAAATTCCTAATGAAAGTTTACATTTTTAAGTAGTGGCGGATCTTGCATTTTTACATTAAAACAAATTTAAAAAGTTAAGAGTGTGTCAAAAACTCAAAACAGACCAGAAACAAGTTTTTAAAAATTATCTATGAGTGAAAACACTACTTTTGTCCATCCTTCCTTTGTTCTTCACCAAGTCCATTTTTAAATTGTATTTCATCGTTCATTCTATGTTTTCTCTTCTATCTGTGCAGACTGCAGTCACGGCCGCCATTAATGACATGAAATTTAATTTTGGTAGGTCATTTTCATGATTTTTTCCACTAACTTCAGGTGAACAAAATTAAAGTTTTTGTAGTTCTCTACAGCTGCAAACATCTCTGTCATGAATAAAAAAAATTTTAAAAATAATCTGTGACACAAAGACTTACACAAAATTATGTTAACATGAACACAGAAGAACTTGCTAATTGCTAATTCCAGACCTGGTACAGCCACCACTTCAAATTAACTTGAATAAAGACAGGCTTTACACAAGTAAAGCCTGTCTTTACCTGTGTTTTTATGCACTGAACCACCAGATAAGCAGCTTCATAAAAAAAAAATCTACCCCTGAGTCAACTGCCTGACCCATGTTTGCAGCCATATTAAACATTTACATGATTAATCTTCTAATGGGAAAAAGCCATCTAAACATAACTGGGGATTAATGGGTCTGCAACAAAATGGCAAGACCAAACAATAACCTGATGGCCCAACACTTATCCGAATTAAAACACCTAAAATAGGGGGAAACCAAAATGGGGACAGTTTCAACCTGTGTGATGCCTCCTCCACACTGTAGAGCACTTTACTAAAGTCAGCAGCAATCCAGAGCATACACATTTCTTATTTTTGATGTTTTCTGTGTGTTATTTTAAGTTTGGGGGTCAATAATCTACCCCCTTTTTTCCATCTGTCCATATTAAGGTAACAATTGCCAGTGATGTCAGCAAAAGACATTTTAAGAGGTATTTTTAACTGTTTCACTAGTTTTCGACTATGTACATACAAAAATAAAAACAAAACAATTTCTCCACCATAACTGAATTCATTGTTGAGAAACAAAAAATACAATTATAGAGTAGTTATAATAAATCCGATATTAATTGCTGGGAAAGTAGATGAAAAAAAGGATAGATAGATTAATAATTTGGATTTTGAGTTAAAATCTACAAAGATCTGGATTTACATATGGGAACACAACGCACTCTTTAAAGACAGCTGCATCAGCTTCTGAAGCCTAAACCTCTCCATCCGTCATTCATCCATCGTCCCTCAGTCCAGGACATTTCCCTCTCTCCTCTCCTTTCCTTTACTCCCCTCCTCCTCTCCAGCCACTGTTGACGTCCATGGCTCTGTCACCCGCATCACCGGTTTCCACGCTGCTCTCTGGTCCAGTCATGTAGTCATTATGGCTCTTCTAATTGCCTCTGTGTTCACACCCGCGCTGTTTGTCTTCTCGCGGCTTCCTTTCCCTTTTCTGTTAGTTTTCTTTTAGTTAGTCATTCGTCTTTTCTGTCGGAAACTCTTTTTATCCTTTTGCACTTTTCTGACGCTTTGGGGAGTTCCGTGCGTCCGAGCCTCCCGCACCTCTCCACGATTTAAATCCCTCCTCTGGCTGCTCCACCTGGACCTGTCGCTAATTTCCCTATTCATTCACACGTGCGGTCATTTCTCGTTGTCGTGATTCCTAATTGTTTCTTGGCAGAGTTAGAAACCGGTGGTGAAAAGGCTCATATGAGTGCGCCTCCGCTGATCCGTGCGCCCAGCCCTCTCCCGTTCTCAGGGGGCACAAACAACACCAACACCGGCGCCGGGGGAGGGGGTGGTGGTGGTGGTGGTGGTGGTGGTGTGATCTCCTTCCACATCCAGATCGGTCTGAGCCGGGAGCCCGTGCTGCTGGACGCCGCGGAGTTCAGCCTCAGTCAGGTCCGGGAGGTGGCGTGCTCCATCGTGGACCAAAAGGTAACCAGGAGTTTAAACCAAGTTCTAAAACCCTCTAAGTCCTGACAGAGTTTTCATAATGTAAAGAAGTTACAGTGGTGATATAAATCTTTCAGAGGTTTAAAATGCATTAAAGAAGCAGTTCATTAAATTTGGACCATAAAGCCACACATATTTTCATCTCACTGATAAATTTAGGAAAGTCTGTCTCTCTCTGTCTATCTGTTCTATGAATCTGATCTACTTCAAACTTGCAAAGTGTTTTGTTGAGGACCAAAGGAAGTGCAATGAGGAGTTTGAATTTGTGAGTGGGTGTCTTATTTTGGGGTTTTGTGACCTCACAGATGATGTCACACAGATGATGACCCAGCATAGATTTCAGTTTAAAAAAAAAACAAAAGAAAAAACTCCACTGAATGTGAAATCTACCTTTGCTTCATGCCTTGATGAAGGCTAGTGGACACTGCACTAGTATACAAAACTAATTTGATCAATGGGTCATAATTAAACATCTTGAATTTTTCAGGAGGGTTTGGTCTGGTTCTTTTGCTTAAAAAAAAAAGAACATCAAATTATATACACAAATGACTTAATGAATTATACATCTGCGTTTCTTTACACTGTCAAAATATAATTCTTAATATCATTTTCCTTTTCTTTCAGTGTAGATTTTGATTTGTGCAGTTAACAATAATCATCAGCAAGCCAAAGTTATATTTTATGTCAACTACTGGATGTGTGACCATGAGACAATGCTATGCTATCTTGTAGACAGTGTAATTATGATGATAGTGAAGGAGAAAGTCAGGTGTCATACAGCCATAAAACATCTTTAGGTGGGAGGTCAGGGTGAATGGATAGGTATAAAAAAAACATCAGACCTTAACTCAGGAGGTTTTAAAACTGAGGCTTAATGCTGTTTTTTTTTAATCGGAGATGTCAAACATACATTGATCATTGATCCTAAACTGGCCTACCAGTGGGTACAAACCAGCCACTGGATGGCTTTGGAAAGTAAGAAGCCATCAATAATCAATGAGAAGTCATCAGTTTTCTTAATTAAAATGCATTGCTATTCTTGGCCTAGTGATTCCAGCTGTCATAATTACACAAAGGTCAGACTCTAAAGACAGATTCAGCTCACAGACAGCAGTTTTAAAAGGATTATTGAACAAGTTGCTGGATAGTTCTGGAGACTGGAGCAGGTGACACTGTGGGAAGTGTAACAATCTGATGGAGATCTGCCGTCCTTCCTGGACGATGAGGACATTCAGAACAGGTGTGGAAGGCAGAGAGAGGGCCATGCCCAAGGGTGGACCCAGGGAAACATGTGCCCACCACTCCGCCTGTATGGAGAAAAAGAACTAAAAAATGAGTGAGAGAAGGAAAAGACACAGAGTAGTACTTAAGTCATCGTTACTGTTTTTCAGCCCAAAACATCTGGAGAAGCTCAGCCCACCATACATCACTTAAATATCAGTGTGCCCATGTGGAATGGTACAGCCATAAAAATGCCCACTGCCATTTGTACAGCCTTGTTAATGTTAACTCTGAACATTCTGGAGAGTCTTCAGCCATGTTTCATATATAAAGATGTCACAATAAAGATGCAGTTCAAATTTTAATAATGGAAAACATGCAGTTCAGCTCTGCTGCTCAAAGTCTGATCCCACTCACTGTTATATTTCAATAAGTAGAGATAATTTGAAAGAACTGAACATGATTTATTGAAATACAAAATTCAATTAAACTATTTGGTAATTAGACTCTGACCCATCATAGCAGAACAGAATCCCAGCAATGATAGGAATTAGGACCGAGACCCCCAGCCCCCTAGCCCCGAGAGTCTAAAAGGCAGAATGACAGAAGAGCACTGAGATTTAAAGCACGCAAGATGGAGGCTGATTGGCTCTGAGAAGGTGGGCAAGAAGATGATTCGACTAGAGCAATGATGTCAGCAATGAGTTTGACAGTGTGGGAAAGTGGAAGTGATGTAAAGAATAGACTAATAGCCAAACACCCAGGAAACCAAGCAGATGAGTGATTACAGATCTTCCTTATTGAACTTACGCATAAGCTCCATTTCAATAAGGAGAGGTCATTTGGAAGAACAGAATGGTTTACTGAGATAAATTCAATTAAGCTATTTGGCAATTAGACTCTGATGACCCATCATAGCAGAATGGAATTTCAGTGGTGATAGGACCCCCCAGAAAAGATTAAGAGCAATTATACCATGGCAGGAAGGTTTGATTCTATAGAATAGAAAACACATGAATGTTAGCGGCAGCATATCCAAAAGCACAGAATATAGGGATAACATGAACTGAAATAAAAAATGGTGAGAAGAGGAAACTGAGGGAAGGGTCCAGATAGCAAAGAGGAAAGAGTGAAGCACAACAGAGAATGAGCCTGCAATAAAGGCTCGAAGGGCAGAGAGAGCAGTGAGCCTGCTGTAAGTCTTGAGGGTTTACAGAGAAGAGAGAGAAAACAGAACATGTGATAAGGCTGGAAGGCCATTGAAGGCCAGGAGCGAGCAGAGAGTGTGTAATAAGGCTAAATTTGACAGAGTTCAGGGGAGAGAAGAGAGAGGGACAGTGTTAAGGCTCAAGGGCCATTGGAGGCCAGGAGAGAGAGCAGACAGCGTGTGATAAGGCTCAGAGTTGACAGAGGTTGAGAGAGAGAGAACCGAGATAAACAGTACAAATTACTTGCGAACAGGAGCAGAAATGTGAACAAAGATATAAAAAGACTTCAGTGCTACCACCAGCTACATGTCAACTTACCAGGACTTTAAGTCTTGAGGGACTTTTGGGCTGAGCGGATGCTATTAGCACCGGGGCTGAAGATGACCAGTGGCCCAGTTGTTGAAGAGAAGAGCAGGAAATGCCTTGCATGACTGCTGAAGTTGCAATGCCTATTCTAAAAGAGTGGCCTAAATACAATTTAGGGCTAAGATTGCGCCTTAGAAGTACTTTAAGTACTGAAAAAACCAGGGTTTGGACATGGGGAGATTGTCAGGAGTTAAAAAGAAAGGAGAAGATGGTGTAGTAATTTTAGAAATTTCAGCTGAAATTTTAGTAGCTTTAGAAATTTTAAAATGGAAGCAAAAGGGCAGAATGGTAAGTCTAAATGAGTCATAATAATAGAACAAGCCCCTTTTATTGTATTATTTAATATTGGTATTTTAACTTGTTAACTACTTTCTTACTGTCCTGGAGCAACTGTAACCACATAATTTCCTCAGGGATTAATAAAGTACTCTGATTCTGATTTTTGTATGGAGTGCTAGGGAGAGATAAACTATAGAATTGGGGGTGAAAAGTCAAATTGGAGAAGGTAATGTCATACTCAGGATTAAATACATTAGAAATGGTAGTGCTGCACTGCACCTTAAAAACCCACAAATGCTAATAAGAAGACATAATCCAAAAGAGAATAGGGGCTGAACATGTCTTTGCAAAGACATGTTGGCATCTTATGAAGAATAGAGAGGGTTATTGGCTGCCTACTCTCAGGAACTGAGGGTGTGACCTTTGCCAAACCTTTAAACAGCAGTTTAATAGAAGGATTGGAAAACAAACTCAGAAACCCTGGACATCTAGCACTGGACTGTATTCCAGCAATTAAACTCAGAATATAAGGAGGCTTCACATTTTAAACATCTCTGCAATGGCAAATAAATGCAGAGACAGTCAAAATGAGGATGGGATGACATGGCATGGTAACTGAGAAACAAAAGGAGGCAAAACTTCTCCATGTGAAATCACAGGAATTTAAAGTGGATGGTGATGAACCTTTTCTCATATAGTGTCTTGGAGAATGAAGTAAACTGGATGAGGAGGACTCAGTTAAGACAAGACTCGAGCTGAAAAAGGAGGAATGACTGAAAGGGTTGGACTGGCATTTGGGCACAGGATCTTGAAACCCTGAAAGTTGAAACGAGACAATCAGTTTTGGCATTCTTGTGACCTGGAATGTGATTGAGCGGTGAGAATGAAATTGTGAGGGACAGAGAGCCGAGTGAGGCATCTTATGAAAGACATTATGACAGGGGTAGAAGAGCAGCCTTTAATAATGATGCTGACAGTGGATTCACTGTCAGATAACACAGGTGTGTTTGTGCTCCCAATTATGACGCCAAATGTAGCATGCAATGACAATCAGATATATTTCAAAAAGGGCAAAAGATTGAGGCAAAACTGAAAACTCAGGTGGCCAGCTGCCTGAGAACCAGTTGCCCTGATAATACCACCAAAACCTATATATGGTGCTGCATCTGTGAAGAACTGGAGAGAGTCAGAAGAAAGTACGTCATAGAAAAAAGGTACTCCGTTCTAGTTATCCAGCAGTGTGGACCAGAGCCTTAAATCTGAGTGACAACCCTTATCTAATAAGACTGAATCGAGCAGATTTGGCAGTGAGGAAGCTAGATTGAGTAAGCAAGAGTTGAAGGAGCAACCTTGGGGGATGATGTGCATAGTGAAACTCAGGTGACTGGGCAGGGATAGCACCTGGCGTTTAGTGATACAAGCAGTGGAGAGAAACAACTGAGTGATTTCATGGATCCACTGCAAATATTCGAGTGGGAGCAAGGTATTGGGAGTTATCCCTAAAACCTCCAAGGTAGTAGCAGGACTGAGAAGTTTCTCATCAGAAAGAGGGATACCTAAGTGACGGAACGAGGATTTTAATTTGAGAAGAGAGGCAAGCTGGAAGTCTTGAGCGGAGGATCGACGAGAAGAAAATCATCCAAGAGGTGAAGGATAGCAGGGATCTTAGCTTTATTCAACAGAATCCAGCAGAGAGCTTCGAAGACTAAGTTGAAAATGTCTGGACTGTTTTTACACCCAAATGTTAATCTAACCACAAAGTAAAATTTAGAATCCCACTTGATGGTGAAAAGATGCCACTGAGATGGATGAATGGGGACGATTTTCAATTTGTCAGTGATGTCGGCTTTTGAGAGGTATGTGCACAGCCAGCTAACTTAATCAGCCTAATGGCATTATCAACAGAAGTGTAGTGTAGTGAAAATGGCTCCATATGCATCATGCTGTTGATGCTACAAACTGGACCAGAATGCGGAGCGGATAAGTTGAATATTAAACTTTTCTTTCCTGATTATTTGTGAGTTGTGATGCCAATTGGGTTTGTGCGGAACAGCTGGAAAGGAGGAGACATGAAAGGACCTATAAGATAACCTTTTTCACACTTTTTTTCAGGAGCCGGGACACCAGATCTGGCTCTTTAATTGCTGACTGTAGCATTTTATATACAAATGACCTGCTTAAAGGAGAACACCAACATGAAATCCTTGAAACAGACTAATTAATTAATGATCCATGAACACAGGATCAGGGTGATGAGCCAGCTCATTTGCCGAGACATGCACATTGACAGGAGTGGAAGGATGAATTTTTAAAAGTTTTTGGAACCAGCTTGGCTCCTCTTCTGAGTACGTGGTCTGGACAGAATGTGAGAACAAACCAATTTTGGATGCACCTCTCTACAAGTGCTGCATATGTGGAGGAAGTTACAGTGGGGTAAGTGCAAACATTTTCATTAAAGTTATTGCAAAGTGGCATAATATTAAACAAGAATACCTGCGCCTGCAGTGATCAGCTTGAGCAAGTTGACAGGGAGACAGACAGCAGCCCGATTGATTGAAGCCAAAGACTCAAAAGGTAGTCTAGGGCATAGAGAACTAGGGTACTCAATATTGCTAAAAGTGGAACAGAAGATAGTTTGCTGGCCTCCTACTAACAGAATGAACAGTTTGGTATTTAGAACTGACCAATTAATGTGAGTGTTGAATTGAGAAATGTAGAGAACAGATTTACTGGAGAGAGCTTTGTGATACTGAGAAAACAAATGTTTGCCATATTTGAGACTGAGATCTCCTATCAGCACTAAATAAGCGTCTAAGTCTTGCTTGCATTCTGGATAAACTGAGAAAATGATGTCTCAATAAATGTCAAAGGTGACCAGAATCTCGCCAATTGAAAGATCTCTAGGCAGGCGTGGCTCAGGCATAGAGAGATCAAAGTCAGGTGCGTGCAGTTTGGGTTCTTCATCGCTTGCAGGCGAGCATCGATGGCATTTACAGAAGACATAACTGCACCACATCCATGTTGCTGGTAGATGGCCAAGGAGAACCCAATTTTCATGGAGCTTTATGCTTTTCCTGAGGAAGGGAATCCGATGCAGCAGACTTCCTGGTTCTCTTGTGCCTGCGAGTGATTGTTTTAGAAGGAGCAGAGACAGTAGGAATGGGGGCTTGTTGAGGAGCTGGACTGACTAGCAGCTCAGACTGAGTCATGTCTGATACAGCGGCAAGCTCTTACAACTGCTCTGCACTAAGACCGGGTTCAGCAAGAAGGTGCAGAGAGGAGTACTGCTGATGGGACACGATACAGGAGCTCCTTCTCCTAGAATGGCACACAGATGAGAAGTCAGACAACTCTGGCTGATCTTGATCGGGTATAGGTTCAAGCATGTCAAGCATGTCATAGCAAAATTAGACATGATTGTAAAGGTAAGTGATGGCACAAGAAATGAAACAAACAGACACCACTCCACAAATGAAAGTCTGAAAGAATGACAGAAGAAGACGGAGGTTTAAAGCACGCAGAATGGAGGCTGATTGGTTCTGAGAAGGCAGGCAAGAAAATGATTGGACTAGAGCAATAATGTCAGCACTGAGTTTTACAGCATGGGAAAGTGGAAGTGATGTTAAGAATAGACTAGCAGCCGAACACCCAGGAAAGCAGACAGATGAGTAATTACAGAGCTTATTAGTGAACTTATGCATAGGCTTCATTACATAACAATACATTATTGTTGCCATGTCACTTCCCACACCTTCACCAATCTGTTTTTTTTACAGTACACACTATACAGGTTTGTTTCCAACACAGCAACTTTACTTCAGGAATGGTAACTGATTGAATATGTTACAAACATTATGTTATATGCCAACAATAATCAGGATGGCGCTTTTCATGGGATTTCCAGCAGACCAAACAACAAAATCCAGTCTTCACTGATTGTCAACAAACTCTGGTCAGGGGTCTGAAGAATTTGATAGATCACCTAAGTTAATTTGTTTAACAGTATTGCTGTTGAAATTCACAATACACCCAAAAAACTTTCACCCCTTGGAAAATTCCTTTATCACTGACAAACAAACAGTTTCACAAGTACACTTTTTAAACAAGCTGTAATTACAAAGACCTGTTTCAGATGTCCAAATATCCACCCAAATGTATTCATCCTCTCGAATATGGTTGCATTTTTAGATTTTCGATACAGTACTCTTCATTTGTTGCTTTTAACAGGAGATTTGAGGTGCAGCTGCAAGCCTTTACTGCAGAACAGACTAACACATGAACACACAACATTTCTCTGATGGCATGCAGTGTGTTTAGCAGTTTTTCCCTCTATGTGTAAAGCGTACAGTATGTGAGTCTGGAAAGGAGTGTTAGTCAGTGTGGTGACTCATTCTGATGCGTGTTTCTCATTGGAAACATGATTAATTCTTCCTTTGTTCACTCGCTCTGCAGGGGTTTTCTGTTTTCCTGGCTTTTGCTTTATGAACTGAATTGAACTGAAAAGCTGTTACCGAGCACTCATAATTAAACCACACTGACACACACACAGACAGTGTCAATGTCCTTATGAATGTGATAGATGTCCTATTTCTCACATAGACAACCAGAGAGAAATCTCAGAGGAGTTTATGAATGCAGGCTTGTTTTTTCTCTTATTTCAACAAATAACAATGATGTTGTTGGAGATTGTTTTTTTTCCTCTTTCTCAAAAACCAAATCAAACTAACATCCACTCCAAAAGCTACAATGTGAGACATCAAGCCCTTCAATATCAATATGCCTGCAATTAATGTCCATTGATTGATCAGTTTTATAAAACTGCTTTAAAAATGAGACCGGGTAGAGATGCCATCGAGCCCTTAGCAGTGTTGGGTGTAACACATTCCAAAGTAACATGTTACTGTAATCACATTACATTTTTCAGTAACACAGTATGTAATGTAAATGTAACAATTTACTATACTAAATTCAATAATTATATTACAGTTACAATTAAGTCATTACTTGCATTACCAAGGTTATTCAGTTATTTGCATGACAGGCTGATAGGGAAAAAAATATCTTCCATACATGCTTTTTTCTTCCTGGGCACTTGTGCTATAGCTATAGCTATAGCAGCATTGTAGCCTCCATTTCTACCTGTGGATGTTTCTACAGTAGACTCACTGTTGCAATTGCTTTAAAGTCTCTTCGTCTGGTTTTCAGCTTTGCATTTTGTTGTCAGTTTTGTGTTCATAGGTAAAAACTAAAAGAAAGATTGTGTGTCCTCAATTGAATAGGGATTTTTGTTGGCGTGGGGAACTGTAGCCTACAGTTTATATTGTTAACTGGTAATTATGTAACAATGCATTTCAGGTCATTTTACAGAGTGCTGTGAAAGTAATGTAACAAGTAGAGTACAAATTACTTTCTCTGGCAAGTAATTAAGTAACGCACTGCTTTACTTTTAAGAAACGTAACAAGTAATGTGTAATACATTACTTTTTTTTTAATAAAGACCCCAACACTGGTCATTAATACACCTGCATAATATAAGACAAATATGCCATGCAAAGTGACACTCTTTTGTGAAGATAATATGACTTGTGATAAAGAAAAAATGTATCTACATGGAGCAATTCATAATTTCAGCAGCTGAGTCACTAAACTCAATATTTATCTGGAATAATGTCAAAGTAGGAATAAAATAAGGTTCTCCAATCTGTCTTAGCTTGATGTTACTGCAAAGGATAGTTGTGGTGTTCAGAACAGGTAAAAAGATTGCTTTTCTCCATTTTTAAGCTTGTTGAATGGGTGTTTTTTAAGCACTCAGCTTGTACTATGTGACTCGCAAACTATTTAAGACAGAGTTAGGGTTAGGCTGCATTTTGGCATAGTTTTAGAAAGCCGAATATGTTGTCTTTGAAGTCTCTCCGGTGCATTTATGCCTTACAGTTTTCAGATGAGTTCAGAAAGGGAAAGAGGATGTTGCCAGGATTGGGACTGGGATCAGAAAGTGAATAACAGGAGTTGATCCTGACAGAAGGACTATAGAAACAAGCAAGGAAAATGACAACTGGGACATAATCTTGATGTAACTGGAATAGTGTTAGGATAGGTTTAGACCATTTACTATTTTATGAAAAATATTAGCTCATTTTGAATTTGATGGCAGCAACACATCTCAGAAAAGCTGGGATGGGGGTAACAAAAGACTGGAAAAATAAGTGGTACTACAAAGAAAAAGGTGGTGGAACATTTTGGAACTAATTAGGTTAATTGGCAACAGGTCAGTAACATGATCGGGTATAAAAAGAGCATCTTAGAGATGCAGAGTTTCTCAGAAGTAAAGATGGTCAGAGGTTCCCCAATGTGCAAAAAAACTGCCTCTACAAATTGTGGGACATAATATGTTCAGAATAGTATACAGAATACTGTAATATTCCTCAATGTAAAACTGCAAAGGCTTTGAATGTCTCATCAGCTACAGTACATAATATCATCAAAAGATTCAGAGAATCTGGAGAAATCTGTGTGTGCAAGGGATACAAATGAAAATCAACACTGGATGCCTGTGATCTTTGGCCCTCAGGCACCACCACCATGTGCCATCTTCTTCTCTGGGCCAAAACTCATTTAAAATGGACTGAGGTGTGGAAAACTGTTCTGTGGTCACACAAATCAAAATTTGAAATTCTTTTTGGAAAACATGGACAGCAATCCTGCAGAAGAGGGTGCATCCGGCTTGTTACAGCACTCAGTTCAAAAGCCTGCACCTCTGATGATATGAGGATGTATTAGTGCCTATGAAATTGGCAGCTTGCACATCTAGAAAGGCCTCATTAATGCTGAAAGGTATAGACGGGTTTTAGAGCAACATATGCTCCCATCCAGATGACATCTTTGTCAGGGAAGACCTTGAATAATTTAGCAAGACAATGCTAAACCTCATACTGCATCTATTACTACAGCATGATGCTGAACTGACGTTCCTGCAGTCTGGACCTTTCACCAACTGAAGACATTTGGCTTATCATGAAATTAAAAATATGACAGAAAGACCCATGACTGTTGAGCAACTAGAATCCTATATAAGACAAGAGTCGGCCAGGACTCCTCTCCCAAAAGTCCAGCAACTGATCTCAACTCTCAGACGTTTACAGACTGTTGTTAAAAGAAGATGGGATTTTACACAGTGTTAAATGTTCCTCATTTACCATGTCCCAACTTTTTTGGCCCTGCCAACTTTTTTTTATGTGTTAATGCCATCAAACTCAAAATGGCCTTACTTTTTTCTTGAAATGGTCACTTTAAACATATAGTTTTTATGTTTACTGTGATTAAAATATGGGTTTATGAGATTTGCACATCATTGCATTCTTTTTTTTTTTTAATTTGCATTTTATACAGCGTCCCAACTGTTTTGGAATTGAAGTTTTAGCTATAGTGATCAAAGCTGCTAGCATGTTATTTCATGGTTGAAAAGTGGGTAATTGAAGAACTGCATTTGTTTTTGTCACTTACCACTAACCCTGCATCGGCTTTATTTTTCAGCCCTGGACGTTGCTGCTTGGTTTAATTGTATAAATCACTAACTAGCAACTAATTCCTGCTGGATTCAGACAGTAAAAGAATGCTATTCTACTTGTTCCAGACTCTGAAGGTTCTCGCAAACGCGTGTTGGTAGGTTTAGTACAATCACTGAGGAAGCCACAGAAGACAGAGAAAAATTCAAGAGGTTTCAAAATAAGAGATTTCAAAGCACTAATGGCAGAGACACATGGATCAAAACTGTATTTACAAAGCTACCAACACTATTTCTAACCTAAAAGTAAATACACACAATAGTCTATACAACTTACCGTTTTTGCATTGAGCATGTCAATGACAAATATATTTTCTATATAATACATAGATCTAATATATATCTAATATATGATCTTTGGGTTTCAGTAGGGATGCATCCATAGATTTGCTCTGTTTTGAACTACACCTCTTTCGAGCCACACCTGACAATTGTTGAAGTTATTATGTGTATCAAATATACTTCATGCTGTATATTCCTTGTTCAAAACTGAAAAATAGTCCAACAAAAGGCAAAAAGCTATTCAAGAAAGCCTAAAAGCCAGATTTAGGAACAATTCATGCCCTGCAGTGCAGGCTTTTGTAAAACAATCAAAATGTGGCATATCATCTCAATATATGGGTACTAAATGAAATGGGATACCTGATAGTAGTACGTAGTATGTAGTACGTCGTGTCATGTGAGGTTCAGGTGAAACATTCCTAAACTGGGAAGTGTGTTGACGACATGAATTGTCATATTAGCTTCAGAATAGCCCCACAGTCTGCACAGTTCAAAAGTGATTTTGGTATGGACAACATTTTCTTCAGTCTTGGTAAACATACCACGCAATGTGGTTAATGGTAATGTAACATACTAATGAATGAACGATACCATAAATTATGTCAGTGAAAAGACTTTGGGTTTCACCAAGCATTGGTTTTCTTACCATGTACCACACACACACATAAACACGCACCTCTGCCACTCTGTAACAATAATAATGAAGCCGAGTGTGCTGTGTTTCTGTCGGTAGTGGTTTCTCCTTGTTGCCTGGCAACTGATGATGATTGCAGCTGTGAAGTGTCCTTCTGAGGGCCATTATGAGACACACACTTTGAATAAGGCAGAAGATGAACAGATGTGTGTTTTCTGTCCATGTCATTGTCCTCCCTCTTGCTCTCTTTCATCTCCTTACCTTTTTTTTTTTTTATCCATTCATGCTTCTTTATTCCTCCTTCTTCTCTTCATCTCATTTACTCTCCCCTTATTTCAGGAAATATCTTTCTTTCTTTCATATCTGTAACTGATCATGCTTGTGGTATCTTAAATTTCATTTTGACTGTCAACTTAGAATTTTTAAAAAGCTATTTGAGGAAGTTTAAATTGACAATGCGTATTTTACCATATGAGTCTTGTCTTGTGCCCTTTTTTTTTTTTTAATTATTGTATTTAGGTTTTTTTTTTTTTTTTTTTTTTTTTTTTTTTTTTTTATTTTTTTTTTTCTTTTTTTTTTTCTTTTTTTTTTTTATTTTTAGGAGG
>VUQS01002741.1:5136-15796 GCA_015108495.1 Heterochromis multidens | reverse complement strand
ACGGTGGCTTGGTGGTTAGCACTGTTGCCTCACAGCAAGAAGGTCCTGGGTTCGACTCCACCATCTGGCCGGGGCCTTTCTGTGTGGAGTTTGCATGTTCTCCCCGTGTTTGCGTGGGTTCTCTCCGGGTACTCCGGCTTCCTCCCACAGTCCAAAGACATGCAGTTAGTGGGGTTAGGTTAATTGGTGATTCTAAATTGCCCATAGGTGTGAATGTGAGCGTGAATGGTTGTCTGTCTCTCTGTGTTAGCCCTGCGACAGACTGGCGACCTGTCCAGGGTGTACCCTGCCTCTCGCCCTATGACAGCTGGGATAGGCTCCAGCCCCCCCGCGACCCTGAATTGGATAAGCGGAAGAGAATGGATGGATGGATGGATGGACTTCACATTAAGCAGATTTTTAATGATCAATAATAGCAATCAAAATACTATAATACTAATATAAAGTCACTGATTCAAGTTTTTATACTTTTGTGTGTCAGTGTTAAACAGCACGCAAAAAAGGTTTGTTGGAAGCACAGAGCTCATATCTACAGTTGAGTGAGGATTAAAACTGTCATCACGTGTTCAGCATAAGTATTTAATTCAATTTTCAATTCAATTTTATTGATATAGTGCCAAATCACAACAACAGTCACCTCAAGGCGACTGACTACCTGTTTTAGTCCTGGCTGTTATTACTGCACCTGGGATATTCTCCAGCTTGTTGCGGAGCTCCTCATTCTCCTGCTGCAGAGACAACACCTCCTGCTCCAATTCCAGGCAGCGTGGACAGCAGTTTTCCTCCTCTTCTTCCTCCTCAGGCAATGTGGACGAGGGGTGTCCGTATGACTCTGATGGAGCAGGGGAGCCCCATCCTCCTAGGTTGTGTCTTGGAGGAGACACTCCTGAACCAGGCTCAGCTGCTGGGCACTGCTCATCCTCCAGACCTGCAGCCAGATGCTGTTGCTGCTGCTGTTGCTGCTGTTGAGGTCCTGAGAGCAGATAGTTCTGTAGGGAGTCTGTGAAGATGCGGAGAACTGCAGAGGTCTGTTGTTGGTTCAAATGGCTTTGTTGAACCTCCTCCTCAGGGTCTGTGGTGGAAGAGCTCTCTTCGGATTTAGACTTCCCCTGTGAGGAGCAATGAAGCCCCTGAGTGTCCCCTGGCCCGTCCTCCAGCTTAATGTTAGAGGTGAAGGAAGAGGAGGAGGATGAGGGCTCCAGGAGACGTCCATTGTTGAGGAGGCTGAGGACTCGGCTGCACTGCTGGGCGAAGGCATCTAAGATGAGACGGTTCTCTGCAGCAGACACAGACATTTATACTAGTTGTCAGTCATTATGATGTAAAATGAGCTGCTTGTGTTTTTAGACTCACTCAACCAAACCCTGCCCTCTAAGTCCATTTATAAGCATCACTGGAGTTTTTGGCTTTTTCAAGTGGTCCCTATTGACTCACTAACCAATGCAATCAGTTAACACAGATAGAGAGTCCTAAAGTGACATTTCAGGAAAAGTGAGCAAACTCAAGTTGCTGCTGAGGATAGTGTGATAAGCTCAAAAGCTGTAGAAAAGTCCTTGAGGAGTCTGATGCTTGGAATATTTTCTTTGTTGGCTACTATCTGGCTTTTCCCTTGTGCAGGAGTAATCATTCAGGAGACACACATGCCAAGTATAACATGTAGATACATTTATTATGGAAATAACTGAGAGATGAGCACACATGTTACATCAAGTATGATATTTCAGTTCAGAGGTTGTCCTTTCACAGGGAGAATTTTCTACTATAGAGCACTTCTTTCAGGGAAGGGTCTTTGTCCTCAAACTAGATAGACAAAAAAAAAAGACTTCTGTGTCACATGCAGAGTAGGGGAACTTACCATATAAAGGAGAACAACTCTAAAGGTCTCTCCCAAATGATACAAAATTTCATTAAGTTGCAGATTTTTTCTATTTTTCATCACACAAGGTCTTAGACTCTTACTGTCCTGAACTGTGTGAAGAGCCAGTGGACTAAACAATTGAACTGCTGCACACTAATAAAACACCCTGAAAAGCTAAAACAGTAAAATGCTGCTTACACGTGTATTAACAATCTAATAATGTCATGTATAGTATGATATGCAGAATAAGTACTTCTCTTTTTATACTGCTGCTTTTACGACCCTGCTCATAAGCTGGAATATAAAATTGAGACTGACATCCGAGAAAAAAAAATGACGGTTTTGTTCCTTCACGACAGCACAGTGGTACAGTGGTTAACACCATCACTGACTGTGTGGGATTTCTCCTTACCTCCCAGAGACATGCTTGTTAGGTTATAATTGGTGATTGCAAATTGAATGCGAGTGGGAATGATTGCCTCTCTCTCTGTGTTAGCCCTGTGTTGAACTTGTGACCTGTCCAGGATGTACCTGCCTTTTGTTCAAAGGTCAAGAAAATTAATGGCTGTTATATAATTTATTAGATACCCCAAGTTAAAATCTAGGGGCAAAGTGCAAGGAAAAACACAGCCAGGAGAGCATAACTAGCAGTGTGAAATGGTAGCTCTCCTAAACCAACCCAGGGATGCCTTTAAACCCATGCAACAATGCAAGCCCAGAAGGGGCTGCAGAGGGTTGTAACAGTTACTGATTTCGCTTCTCTCAGTAAGATTTTGAACAAATGATTGTTATGCCTAAGTTTACTTTAAAGCAAAGAATCTGATCTTCTTCTTCCACTGTATGAGACAGGTTTGATTAGCTCTCGTGATTATAGTGAGGTCCTGAGATTTCAGCCCTGTGGTCTCTACTCTATTTTGATGAAAGGAGTCTGCTGGTGATCTTGCGGCCTTTCTCTGGTGTTGCCTATCTAGAGTCTGCTTGGGTACATGAAAACATAAATGCCTGAAAGACAAGTTAGAGTAGGAGAAACATTCTCTGGAAGGAGGAATGAATGTAGAGAAACTGTCTAGTAGTATAAAATCTTTCCTATGACAGGTCATTTGTCAGATTGGGTCGGTTCTACTTGATGTAACATGAGTGCTAATCTCTGTCTTTTTTTTTTTCATAATAAATGTATCTACATTTTTTACTGTGTCTCCTGCGTCCTTTTTGTAAATTGGTGGGTCTAACTAATACGTCCATAAAACACTGAGGAGTTTAGAGGGCAAATGTTTCTGCTTGAATCGCATAGAAACCCAGAGAAATCTAAAACCAGACCAGAGCCCTCAGCTACACGCCATGGTTTTTTTTTTCTAAGAATTAAGTTCAATCTCTAACTATGCTTTGTTTTAATTTTTTAGGTTTAATCTTAAACTGCAAAGTAACCAATAACTTCTGCTGACAGATCTCAAAGTTTTGAAATGCAGTGAAGCATGAACCTGCTCATGTAAAGTAAATCAGATGTGAACTTCTTACTTGATGAAACCTACTGTCCTTTTTACCAGTGCTGAAACATGATGCTTTAAGCTGCTACAGTTTTGGCAACAATACAAGTGACTGTGCACTTTGTTTTATAATCAGTTTTGACTGTTTTCACCTCTTTTACTTTCTCTCTGCCACGTCTCATTGTGGCAAAGTGTTCCATTAGAGTAGCAGACAGTTGGCTCCTCTGTTCATGGAAATGTCAGCTTGATTATGCCGATTTATTCAGATGTCAATAAACTCTAAAGTCACAGTTTCACAAAATGAGCATGGAGCTATTGTCCAGAAACAAGCCTCAGTGGATAGTTTCCCTGGTAGTCTAGGCACGTCTCAATGAGATGATCTCACACACACCTCCGTGTAATGATTATGAGTCCACTGGCCTCACACACACACACACACACACACACACACACACACACACACACACACACACACACACACACACACACACACACACACACACACACACACACGATTGTCATCGATACCAGGTGAGACACTTCATTCTTCCTGCTGTTTGCTTGAAGTTTTTGCTTTATTAATCACTTACAGTACCAACATTCAGCTAATATGTGCTGTGTATTGGGCACAGTTTTGCACAACTTGCATTCCACTACTTACACTTGCATGCAAACACTCCTCAGGGCTTGCTGTTAATATTCATATCCTGCCCTCATCATGGAGCTCACCAGAGACCCAGGCCGGAGGTATCTGTAAGCAGGGGTGGTCTCAGCCCACCCAAAGTAAAAACTAAAGAAAAAAATCTGTGTTGAGCAAATGGAAAAAACACAGCACAGAAAATACCAGCATTGTGTTGTTTGTTGGGCAACCTGCAGGCTGCCTCCAAAGTCACCAACTTCCCACCACCTTTTCTTGTCATGTTGAAGAGATACACAAACTTCTGAAGTAAGCAGACCCCTTCACTGTATGAGCTGATAGCTCAGATTTTACACATACACACCGTCTCTCTGCTATTTGAAGAATCACACACTTATGAGGCAAACATGACTGCAGCAGGATTACTTACACTGACAATGCAAAGATGGACATAGATGAAATTTACATGGTGGCAAATACACATCTGTGCAAGTTGAAAATATTGCCAAAATGATTTACAGTAATGGGTTGTGAAAGCATATCAGCTGAGATTCTCTCACAGATATATGATAATGTGATTTAAATTTACTTTTATATAAAGACAGAAAAAAAGGGCTTGGGGAAAAGTAAGCAAAATAGTAGAACTTCCTAAAAACTTCTGAAAAGATACCTTCTCTATAAAGATACAGAAGGAAGGGTTTACACTGTATTTTGCACCAGTAGTTATTGATTATTGAATGTGTTAATCATTACTGCCTTCTTACTGGCAACATTACTCATGGCCTGCAATAACACGCTGAAGTTAGGTGGTTAAGCCAATGAGCCATGTCGACTTCCTCTTTTTTTCTTTGATTTATGGCTGTAGCATTTCTTTTCTTGACAGTAGAATGAATGTGAAAGAACAGACATATTGTTTACACACTGCACTTATTGTTGTTAAAAATATCTCAGGCTGATCTTTATCTGTGCTGTAAATGATTTTCATTGAATGTGAACATTTTCAGAGTTTAATTTTTCTTCTTTAGACTAAAAGAAAGGGATTGGTTTTACTGGTCTGACCCACTTGAGATCAAATTGAGCTGTATTTGGCTCATAAACAAAAATGAGTATGACAGCCTTGGTAGACATCAACATAGCCACACATGTACCTCCAGGACCAGCTCTGATTGTCATTGCTGATCATCCAGCAGGATGTCCGGGCTAACAGATCCTCTGGACAGCTGGGTTTGTGTGACAAGCTGTTTTGGATGCATGTGCCACTCTGATTGGACCGTTACCCCGGCTGAAGTGGCAGCTTTGTCCGTGTCCATTGGCAAGCTATGCATCATTAGCCGCCATCTTAGCCCAGACACTTGCTGAGTCCTGTAGAGCGAGAAGGAGGCCAATTAATGTTGATGTGAGGGGATGACGTTTCAATGGTGTGGTGAGGCTGGATGTCAATATTGCTGCTTCAGGTGTGAAGGTCAAAATGAAATTATATACAGTAAGCCTACAAACCAGATGAATGTTTATACATAAACATGACATCACTGTGTTTTCAGTTCAAGAGGACTATTAGTTTGGAATAAACAAGCAGAACTGAGGTCTGTACTCGGTGGTTTAAAGTGGTTCACTTGTTACTCAGGTACATCGCCATGGTGACGTCTGCTACTGACCTATCCTACTCCGAAGCAGGTTATGTTCAAGATAACGGATAAACACACAAAACCACTCCCTAATGACCAGTTAATTCCCAGGAAAACAGCATCACCATTCCTTGGTCCCACAGACCTCATTACCTGCCATATATGAGCAGCCGGTAGTGCAAAAGGCCCAAGCTATTGTGGGAAGCCAGACCCACCCCCTGCACAGAGAAGTTGAACTGCTTCCTTCAGGCTGCAGATATAGAACACCACGAGTAAGGTGTAATAGGACCAAAAACTCTTTTGTTCCTTGTGCAATAGCATTTTTTAATCAGTTTATGTGATATTTGTACCTTATCTTGTACCATTTTAGTTTTTTTTTTTTTTTACAAATTTTAGTTTATCTTTTTTGATTGTGTATTGTTTTTATTGTTTCTTATATTGTTTATGTGGATGATTTCTTGAGAACCTGTCTGTAAACCAAGTCTCCCAGTAAGGACAATAAATAAATGACTGACTGACTGACTTGAAGATCCCATGGATGGTGGAGTGTAGATGCTATTAAACTCTTGTTTTTAGAGGCCAGCTCTGTCTTTTCCTGAGGAACCTCAGAGAGATATAGATGATCAGCATAGCAAACTTTATTCCTGCTTTATTTTTTCCTGCTTGCTGCAAGAAACTTAACAAGCATTAACTGTTCTTTAGTTTATATATATCAACATTCTCTCACACAAAAGCCTTTTGCTTATTGACCTTGAAATCTGGAAGGAAGTCCACTTTGTAGCTGAAACAAAAGGGCTAAAACTGTCTTAAATGCCATAATAATATGTCCTGCAAATCATTAACTTAATGGAATACATAACTGCCATTATAATCAGACTTACACATGGCTTAATGATGGGGCAGTGATACTAATATGCCTATTAACTTATACAACTGTCCTTTTTGTGAGCTTTCCTTTCTCACTATAAATGGACTGCATTTATGTATTGCTTTTATAGTCCCACTGACCAGTCAAAGCTCTTTACACTACAAGTCACATTCACACATTCATGCAGCATTTTTTATACCATAATTAGATACAGCACTTTTTCTATCACACACGCAAACTTCTATTTTGGCTACAGCAGATGTGTTGTTTGTAGCCTGTATTATGAGTTTGACATTTTTTAAATATCATATGCATATACATCCACCAACCACTTTGTTAGGTACACCTGTTCAGCTGCTCATTAATGCAAATATTTAGTTAGCCAATCAAATGGCAGCAGTTCAATACATTTAGGTACGCAGACATGTTCAAGACAACTTGAAGTTCAAACCAAGCATCAGAATGGAGAAGAAAGATAATTGAAGTGCCTTTAAACGTGGAATGGTTCTTGGTGCCAGACAGGCTGGTCTGATTGTTTAAGAAACTGATCTACTGGGATTGTCCCACACAACCATCTAGGGTTTATAGAGAACGGTCCAAAAAAAAAGAAAATATCCAGTGAGCGGCAGCTCTCTGAGCAGAAATGCCTTGTTCATGAAGGCAATTTTCACAGGCTCACCAAAATTGGATTTGCACCATGGATGGGCAGCCAAAAAATTGGCAGCAACTGCTATCATGTCAATATGAACCAAAATCTCTGTAGTTCTGAAGGTAATGGGGGTCCAACCTGGTACTAGCAGGGTTTATCTAATAAAGTGGCCAGTGAGTGTATATTTTTGTATCTACAGTCATGTGGCCGCTTAGCCTAATTGCAGATGTTAGAGTAAGTGAAACCAGATAAGGGTATGTTTTATTTGCTTCACAGAATAGTGAACATAAGCCATATCAGTCACTACATTCATATATCTCAACAAATATTGTATGCAATGAAATTTTTAACCAATGTTAAAGTTCCCCTGAGGGTGTTGTCACATTTCCAACTCCTAAACTGCTAAGTTATAACATAAACATTAGGTCAACATTTTATTTGTTCAGTTCTGTCCACTTGCAGTAATCATTGTGCTACCATCAGCCTTGGTTCACATTAGGGCTGTCTAAATCCATAAATTATGGTGGTGAACACAGCAAACATTATACCTCCTGAATATTTGTATGCTAGCATTTAGTTCAAATCAACTTTGTTCAGTTTCTGAGCCACAAGCCTGGCTGTAGACTCTGAATCTATTTAATTCTTTTCAAAAGCCTCCCTTCGCTCTTTTATTAGATTTCATGCAAATTTAGAAATTTCAGAATGGTGATATTTTCCCTGAAGAAAAAAAAAAAGGAAAAACAAAAAAGTTTTTGGATCTTTGGATCTGATCCTACTCAGAAAGTATAATCAAATTAAAATGCAACACCAAGAGGATGTATGAGAGAGATGAAGATGAACTTTAAATTTAATGCTTGCGTGTCAGGGCTGTTTGCAGGGTCAGAAAGTTGTCTCTCCCAAATCTCTGGAGAGTTTCATTGAGCCCTTGTTAATGTTGTTATGACCGCTGAGCTAATGCAGCATCCTGTCATGTTGTTGTCCCTCAGAAATTGTTGTGTGTGTGCTGAGTATCTCACCAAAGGGGAGCAGGGGAGGGTGGGTCATTACAGTACATTAAGAGGGGGATTATACTGACCATGCTGACATCAACATGTTAGCTAATTGACATGTGGGATATACTTGCTGGTTACCAAATCCTCTTTAGGCTCAGACTGAATAAAAACACTTATGGGGTGAATGCATGTCTGCAAGCATATACTTACAAACACAAGCGAGACTTAGGAGACTTTAAAGCTGTTAGCCCATGTGCACTGCAGCACTGAAGTTTTCATTACCTAACAGAGGTGCATGTGACAACTCAAACGTGCAGTGCAGTTGGATCAGATATTAAATGATCTTTAATCTGCCAGCTCCCAAGTACAAAGTTTGTGTGATGTCAGATTGCGCCCATGTGGGAATAGTGCAGGTTCAATGAATCCACAGACAGTGAGTGGGCGTCATGTGTCCTGCTTCCTGCCTCCTTCACATGCTTCACAGGCAGCTCCCACGCCTAAACCAAACAGTATTTCCAGTAGTGAAACTGCATCTGAAGCATTTGACTCTCTGGCTGAGTGCTACATTTGAGAAAGAGCGACTGTATTAATGTGTGAAAACAGCTTTAAGCCACTTAAGACCTTCTAGTTCTAATAGTTTCCCTGGAAGTGGACCTCAAAGCAGGTGTAGAGTAATTGAATCTGTTACTTTAACTATTTAAACAAACAATTTCTTTGTAAGCAATTACAAAGAAACGTGGGTATCTATCCATTCATTCCCAAAAAGCTGAATCTGTTCATCTTTTTCAGTGGGAGAAACGTTTCGTCAACTTATCCAAGTGACTTCTTCAGTCTCCATTCTCCATTGATTCAGCTTTTTGGGATTCTTTTACCTGGATTATTGAGCATGCATCAAGATATCCATTCATTGATTAACCACTTATCCAATCCAGAGTCGTGAGGTGCTGAGTGAGAGGAAGGGTACACCTGGATAGTCCATCACAGGGCTAACACAGAAAGTCTGACAACCAAACACTCACATGCACCCCTAATACCAATTTAGAATAACTGGTTAACCTAACAAGCATGACTTTGAACTGTGGGAGGAATCTGGAGAACCAGCAAACTCTAGCAAACCCAGGAAGTTTGAACCCAGATCTTTCTTCCTGTGAGGTAACAGTGCTAACCACTTCTGCCTAAAGTTCCTCTTTTGCAAACATAACGTTTTGACAGGTAGATTTTGGGGTCTTTGGAGGGTTGAAACATCTCCCATGTGTGCACACATTTTAGTGTTTACTGAATTTTACAAGCTGGTAAAGAGTTCCCTCACTCATTTAACATCTATTTTCCTCACAGCTTCATTGGCCTGATATTAAATTTCATTTGCTCTTTATTTTCAGTGAGATGCGTAACCTCTTGAAGGCCCAGAGATACTGAGACATAGTTCAGAAAGGACAAGTAGAGGATGTGATTGTACAGAATCAAGCGTTATGTGGGAGCCAACACACAGACATTGTTCTTCACATATCTAACCGCATTTGAAGAACATTATCTGACAAACTACTGAACCTTTACTAATTGGTAGTTCCTGAATAACATTTAGTAAGGGTTGGGAAATATTGTAAATACCTCTGACTTGTTTACAAGTCAAACTTGCTAATGAGTGTTTACCATGCTTTGAAGTGCACAAACCACTGATTATTGGCATATGGCCATAACTGTTTAGTAAGATGAAATGCAGGGAGCTATACACATCACTGTGCTCTACTGGATCTACATATGTTAAAGCCTCAGTGAGGTTCACAGCTTTCCAGCAATATCCACCGTCAGTTTCCCTTGAAACCTTGTTGTCAAGGTGGGCTGTGTGGCAGGCAGGAGTTGGACCCAAAACACAGGACTTGGAAACGAGGAGTAAACTAAAAAACAGCTTTATCGCTGAGCTTTAACCAAAGTACAAAAAATAATAGCAGATCAGGAACCGGGAAACCAAAACTAATTCTCATCTTAAAAAAAAAAAACACACATAATGAGGAGGGACACCGCTATGAAGGAGAATGCAACAAAGAGCAGAGGGAGACTGAGACAATATATACACACAGGAGGACGAGGGAACAGGCAACAGGTGGGAACACAGCTGAAACTAATTACAGATAAGAGACAGAGGAAGTAGAACAAGACACAAAGAACAGACAACAGTCACCAAAATAAAACAGGAAGAGAGTTACAACTAAACAGGGAGATAAGATTAACTTGAAACAAAACACCAACACGGAGATGAAGACTAAGCAACAAAGAAACACAAGGGAGGCAGGAATAAACAGGGAAACAAGGAATAACACAAACCAGACTAAAACCAAGAACAGAACCTGTCATGGTCCCTGGGTCTTGGACCAAGGGTTTTGAGTTCGGGTTAAACCATTATGTATTCTTTTGGATATGTTATGTTTTGGGTTCTGGTTTATATTATTTTGTATTCTGTATAATATGATTTCCTTCTGCCATTCTGTTTCTCTAGTCTGGTCCTTGTGTTCTGTCTCTCTTCTGTTTCCTCAAAGTCTGTCATATCCT
>VUQS01002740.1:21426-38393 GCA_015108495.1 Heterochromis multidens | reverse complement strand
CTGATGTAAAAGAAAAAGCAGAGAGACGGTGGGAGGCAGTGGAAAAGATGGGGGTTGGAGATGGGAGGCATAGTCACAGATTAATGGTTCAAACTGAGAGGGAGCACAGACCTACAGTAGCAGCACCTTGATTTATTTGCCACTTAGTACTGATGAAGCTTCAAACTGCAGTCACACACATGTTGTCACGGCGTTTTTCTCGATCAAGGTCTTAGTTGGTTTGTCTATTCTTGCATCTTATTTAGCTGCAATTGCATGCTCACATGTAAGTGTAATTTTGTGTGATTTACTTGTGTAAAAGATAAATAAATCTTCTGTTTTTTTCAAGCAACATGACAGGAACACTCCAAGGCCAAACATTCACAAAAGATTAACAAGCATACCCAGAGACCATGTAATGAGAGCTTCTCTTCCTTTGGCTGTACTCGTATATCTGTTTACATATTTGGCTGTGTATGGGTCAGGTGTATTCAGAGTGGCTCCTATGTGTCAGTGTGGGGATATTTTACTTTATTTGTCTTTGTTGGTTTAGTGGCAATCAGATGTTGACAGTGAAATGGAAATGATAAAGACTGAAATAGGAACATTCCTTGTGAGAGCTAGGTAATCAAAGCTTTTCATGATTACAGAAGTGAATTGATGTTATTCACACCTGCACAACATTCCTTTAAATGCTACCTATTATTCATAAACTGTCAATTTAGGGAATTTGCAGAGGTAACCCAGTAACAATTTGCAGGCAGAAAATTATTGAGTTTTGACTTGGTAAATACAGGCAGAGTTAATTGAGGGCATCATCTCACCATGTGGGAGGACTTGACAAAATGCCATACGTGTGTTACACAAGCACACATTGTAATTAACACACATATGCACATACAAATGCACACATTAATGAGCACACGCACTAGTATACACATCCAATCACACATTTGGAGATGCAGAGATACAGTCACATAATGAGTGAGATTATTGCAGATTTCTGATCCCAGATTTGTTCTGCTGCCTGGCTTTGTTTTGGGTTGTGCATTTCCTCTTCTGTTCTTGGGCTTTGTTGTCTATGTGAGGGATACCATGCAGGGTTTCTAATTCAGCAACATTTACTTCTCACCAACCAGCTGGCTTGTTCCACATAAAAGCCCTCGCATCTGAGCCACAGTATCTACGAGTACTATATGTGTCACTATCACTCCATTATATCCTTAAGAAACCATGCCACAGATTATCCACTCTGCACTGCAAAAATTCCTGATCTAACCAAGCCTTGAGATCGTATGTCTAACCATACAGTCTTATTGATCTATTTTGAGAATAATATACTATGCAAGAACAGATTGTGTGAGGCTGTTAAGATTATGTAAATATGAATGTGGGTCTTTTTTTTTTGTGTGTACACTAAAAAGGTAATTTTAGAGCCTGGTTACTTTGCATGCACATCACACAGTATGTGGATGTTTGAAGCCTCCTTGTGTCCGTTAAGACTGTTATTAGCTTTCAAGACTCCCCAGTAATCACCCTTAGGATTTGTTGAGTGAAATTATTACAAATATGTGTGTTTTATCAACATCAATACATTCACACATTAATTTTTGCAAAGCAGTAACAAATCATTTGAATAATCATTATTAACACTCTACTGTCCTTCCAAACCTTATCAACTATGATTATTAATTCCTATTTTTAAGTGCAGTTACATAATCAAGTCTGTTTTTTGTCAAAACACACACTGATTTTGAAATTGTTAACATGCTGTCTGTGTGAGATTACTCTCATGAAGCTGATATTTAAACAAAAATGACAGTGACCAGCCTGTTTGCTTTATAAGTCCAAAGACAAGCGCTGTCTCATTCCCATTGGTGATTATCAGAGATTTTTCAGTACTGGTTACAATTTACTACATGATGTGTACTATCAATCCCTAAAGTCTCTAATCTTTTCTGTACTTTGCTTAATATGTGTCACTCACGAGACAGGGACCAATTCCTTCTCATGGACAAAAACAATATGCCAGTTCATTGTGGTTCACAAGAGGGTTCAGTTCATATGACCACTGTTTGAAGAAAAAATACTTTGACTCAAATCTCATGGACATATTTAAGTTGTCAACTGCCATTATTGTGTATGTGTCGGTGGGTGAATGAGAAGATTGTAAGATCACTTTGTGAAACTGCTAAAGCTGTGTATGTGCAGATCATTTAAGAAGAATGATCACGTTTCGTAACTCTGGTTTTGAGATCTTTTTACTGAAATTAAGAATGAAACAAAGAGTGAAAGAAAAATTGACAAGCTGGTTTCGGGTTTATTTGACTCAATACAATGCTTGAACTGAATATTTTACCACTTATTTCAAAAGATTCCTCACTTTTTCTAAAGACTAAATATCTCACTTCAACTAATCTTCTAACTGGATTTGCAGATAAATTGACTTGTTTCTAGTCTTTATCTTCGCAAATCAAGTATTTACTTCTTGCATTTGTGTAACCATGCTGCTCTCTCTGATTTCCCCACAGAACCCTGATATTGTGCTCGTCCACTATTTGAATGTTCCAGCCATCGAGGATTGTGGAAAACCATGTGGACCGATCCTGTGCTCCATCAATACAGACAAGAAGGAGTGGGCTAAGTGGACCAAGGAGGAACTGATTGGCCAGCTCAAGCCCATGTGTGAGTTGAAGAATTTTCAATTAGGAGAGTTTGTTTGAAGTGCTTCTTGAAAAGGAAACATGTAGACTTAAAAATTAACAGAATGTTCTATTTTCAAACAATAAAATTGCTTTTTAATCATGCCATACAGAGGAGCAGCTTCATCAGGCAGCTTTTTGTATGCATTTATCTCAAAATGAACAACAGTATCCCATGTGTGAGAACTTGAGTAATACTCTTTAGGGCTATGCATGCATCAGCTCTTGTCGCTCCAAACTTTTATTCATAGCCTTTAACATGAACACAGGCTGTAACAACTAAATAGGCCTTAATAGTCTATATGCACACATACATCTGCGTGCATGGAAAGACTACTGACAGCTGTTTTTGTCTGACTATTTAAGTTCCAGTCCTGTTATCTTACAGCTGGTACACTAAGTGCCCTCAGCACCTCAGTCAGAGAACATCTTTGGCTAGTATTCCTACAATTTCATATGAGTGTTTGTGCTCTTCCTGGAGCCGTCTCTTACTTGGAGGTCAAAGTTCAGCTCTTCCCCTAGACCTCTGGCACCACTCCGGCCAGACTGAGAGTACATCTCCCCTCTGGTCCATGAAGGCAGTCGAGGCAGAGGAGGGCAGCAAGCTGGTTATTGATTCATTTTAGTGCGTGGGAGCAAGAATGTCTGACTCACCAGAAATCCCCCTTCACCCCTTATCTGGCTCTTTCTGTCTCTTCTCCCCCCTCAATGGATTGATCCCTGTTGTTAATCAGCTTTACTAATGCTCTGTGAGTTGCATTATGTGTTTTTATGAGTCTCTAGGCCTGCCCAAAGACTGAGGCTGTGTTTTGGAAAAAAAAAATCAGGGTTTGTCTGATGATGATAATAGCCAAAAGGGGACCTTGTGGGGGCATTGAAAATCTTTCAGAGAGTTGTTAAGATACCTTTAACAACCAGACTCTGATTTGGGCGTGTCTGGCAGGGGCCAGCAGAGCTGTGACTGATATTCCAATAGCCAATTATTGGTGATGTGGCTAGGTAAAGAGGAAGGTGTCAGCAACTTTACAAGCACACACACACACACACACATGCTGGCTGCATACTGAATAGGCAATCCAGGCCATCATCACTGGGGTCTAGGCTGTATTGTTACCCTCATCACAGCATTAGTTTTAGGTCATTTTAACATAAAGCCTTACCTCAGGACAGTCGCTGAGCAACAACAGCCTACTGTATTCATTACATCTGTGGCTTAATGTAAAAATCAAGCACCATTTGCAGTAATGCGTAAAGTCATTAACTTTGGGAGTTGTTGGGACAAAGAGGGTGAGTGTGAGATGCCTTCTAGCTGCCAGGCTACATGAGGGGCTACATAAAGAGCAAAAAATCCCTCTCCTTCTTTCTGTCTTTGCTTTCTGTCTTTCTTCTCCTCTCCAGCCTTCTCTCTTTCTCCTGGAGCAGCAGACATGTCAACATGAGCTCAATGATAGAGCAACATTGCCATCTAGTGGTCTTGTGAGATAGCGACCCTCATCTCAACACAGGGAGCAGAAGCCTTTTGATGAAGTCGGCCTCTGTGAATCATGCATTACTTATGTCATAAATTAGCTCCTAACATATAGTAATGTTTTACAGGTTGGTGTGTATCTTTCAAGATGTTGGGTTCAAATATGTGTGTAGTTTTAGGACCCCCTTCATTGTATATAGCAGAATGCAGCAGAACTTATATGTGCCTTGAAGGTTATATAGGGAAACCAGCGGGACAAAATGTATGGGTAACCAGCTGAACAATTTTATTTTCTCTCTTCATCGGGAATGTGCAAAATCAACAAACTTTAGGGTTTGAGTATCGAATGCAAAGTACAAAATTCCAGCAGTACACATTTCAGTGTGTTCATGTGTAGCTCTATGTTTGGAAATTCTTCTTATATGCTTTCTTATATATTGATGCTGGTTCCCATTTCACAAGCTGAATTTTGTCAGCACACTCTTAGTTTTAAGTCAAATAGTTATTTTTCCAGATCAATGCCAATTTTTGCAAAATAATTGCCCCCTTTTGTCTTGCTCGTCCCTTTTTGTTATTCTTTTCACAAAATTTCACTGCACAAACCATTTGACATCTCTAATGATACAAAAAAACAACAAAGGAAAAATGTGGATTTCATGGATCAGTTGAGCTTATTCTGTCTCTCCACAACAAAAAACACACACATCCTTGCTCTCAGTCACAAAACCTTTCACATGCACGAATGCTCACACACAGTAGTTCAGCTATAAACCCTGTGAAACATGGCCTTGTCTGACCTCTTCATCCTTAACACCCCGCGTTTTTTGATGAGAAAAAGAAGAAGCAAGAAGATGGGGGGCTGAGGGTGGGGGTAAGAGAGTGGCATCACTACACAGTCACGCTACAGTTCCATAGACAAGGCAGCCAGCTTGATTCACTCTTTTGGTCTAATGCAATAAACACGCAGCACTCTGCAGCTATGCCCCAAGCCTGCTGACAGATAGCGCATGAGCAGTTTTAACAAACACTCAGACAGACAGAAGGCTTGTCTCCAGGCTAGACAGACAGGGCCAGAGAAGAACAGACCAAGGCAAGACAGACAGGACTGGCCATCATATAAACTGTTGTACTCTGCTGTCCCATATAGTGTCCAGTCGTGCAGAGACAACCAAGTGGGAAATGTCCAACATCAACTGCTTTTGTCATTAGGGCTGTATGATGCTGCTCGTGACAGGATGCAATCATCAGAATGATCATATGACTAGGTCCCTGTTTGGTGCCTCGGCTGTTGCTTCCACTGGGATTAAACCTAGTGGCAGTGCTCCTGTCATGTCTGCTTTAGAATATAACCCTCAGTGAGAAGAGCAGACAGGCAGACACGGTGGTAACTGTACGTCAACAACTCAGAGCCTTCAGGGGTGACACCCGTCTAGATGAACAGGGCTATGGCAATCTGGCATGAGGGATCAGGGCAGAGGGGAGACAAGATTGTTTGGACAAATAGGCATGGCGCTGCATGGTGGATGTAAGTTGTTGCATTAGGCTCTCACTCTTGCTCTGTCACCCTTTCTGAGTCTGATCAGCAGCACAGACATTCTTCTGTCCTGAAGCTTCCTTGTCGGTTTGTCATGGAAGGAGATTCATGACAACATTTTGCCTTGTTATCTTTATTAGCATCATTTCATTAGTACTGTTTTATAAATTTATATTGTACAAAGTCAAGAGGTTAAAGTGGTTCAACCTCCAAACACAATTTGTGCATTAATTATAATGACATTAGATGAAACTTGCCCCTCACATTTGGTGTCTCCTTTTCTTTTTAGCTCACCCACTGTAGATTAATGGCTGAATAAATCTGACTTTATTATACATCAAACTGAATCCTGTTCATGTTCCTATAACCTGCCACGGTTAGTTTTCTGTGGAGCGTATGATCTTAGCTTGATCACTACAGCTCTGCTGACATCTGCTGGTGACCAGCCTGTAATCTGCCAAAGGATTGTAGAGCTTTCAAGTTTGATCCTTATCACAGTCATGCAATCATGTTTCCCAGCTTTTTTCACTTCAATTTAACTAGCTCTGTCTTTAATCTCCATTACCCTCACCCTCTTACGCTGTTTCTATCTCCTTTTATCTCAAGTGCAAACAGACATGCACTAAGCAAATCCTCGTCTTTTTTCATACATGCTCTGAACCTCATACTCTTTATATATCTCGCTTGCATATTTAACCAAAGGAGGTACTAGAGTGTAGGGAACTTGAATTAAAGCTGGCTTGATTTTGTTTGATAGTCTAAATATGCCTCACTTCTGAAATATTACCTTTTTCCCCAGTTGAGGGCCTGAGCTCTGCAGCACTCAGTAGTGTCTCCTACCACCTTACAGCCACTGAAACCACTATCTGTCTCATCAGAAGTGGTGGCTGCTTGACAAGTGGAGCGATGAAAAGTATTAGGAGGTGCTAGTGAGGTGTGACTGAGGCAAGCGAGTAGAGCTTTACAGGAGAAAACCTCTCTTTTTCCCTTGGTGCAGCAGCCGATCCAGCAGCAGCAGATTGGTGATGTTCTTTCCCAGAGGCTTTTTCCGTCAGAACAGAGTCATAGGTCAGGGTAAGGGTGGTGAGTGGAAAGATTGAGCTTGCTGTCACCTTCATCAGCACTCACAGAGGAGATGCCATGGAGTAGCAGCAGGCACTAACATATAGAAAAAAAGACGCACAACAGAAACAAGCAGTCCAATACAGAAGGCTTTACATCATGTTGAAGTGATACTAGGAAAAAGCAACTGATCAATGCTGTACTAAAAAGGAAACAAGGCATTTAGGAAAAGGGGGAAATTTAGAGCTGTTTCAGTGTAAAGGAAGACATGATAGAGAGCGAACAAATAAACAAAGGTGTTGCCATTTAAATTCTACTACTGAAACTAGTTTCTTGATGCATGCTCAATAATCCAGGTAAAAGAATCCCAAAAAGCTGAATCTGTTCATCTGGACGTAGCGTTTTTTAGTGGGAGAAACGTTTCGTCACCTCTGGTGACTTCTTCAGTCTACTGAAACTAGTCTTTCTGAGTCAGTGGATTGTTTACCTTCTGGAAAAACAAGAAACACTAACTAATCTGTTTAATTGTGGAAACTTTATTAGAGAGGTGTCCAGTGACCAGCATGAGGTATTCTAGCGGGTAGACAGTGAGGGCAGTGGGTGGGGCGGGGGGTTGGCGTGGCTGGTGGTCTGTTGGGCTGGCTGACATCTCTGTCTCCTCCTCTCTCCCGGCAGTTCATGGCATCAAGTGGACTTGCAGCAATGGGAACAGCAGCTCTGGCTTCTCAGTGGAGCAGCTAGTGCAACAGATTCTGGACAGCCACCAAACTAAGCCACCTCCCCGGACTCACAACTGCCTCTGCACAGGCACCCTGGGTAAGGGCTAGTGGGTGGGAAGGAGTTTATTGTCCAAAAGAGAGAACTCAAAAATTCAGTGAGAGAAGGACATAAAAATAATGTTTAGTATGTTGTAAATCAGAGAAGGTTGTTCTTTTATGGGTTGGTGATTTAGTAGTGAAATCAAATGTACAGCCCTATTATTTTTTACATTTTCTAATATCTGTGTCAGGGGCATATCTGAAATAACCTAGCTCTTTTCAAATTTTATGCTAATCTCAATCAGATATTTTCAGTTGTGTTATTTCACTGAGTTTTTTAAATCAGAAAAAGAATGTAGAGAGTGGTGGTTTTCTAATTTAGAGAACAAATTACTCTAAATAACCCCTACTTCCATTGTTATTTTTAAGATAACCAGGCATGCAGAACGTCCCATACACTTACATCACTGTATGCCTATGAGAGGATTTATCACATGGAGAAGATTATCTTCCACAAAATTATAAATACAAAAACAAACTGATAATCCATCTTTGCCTCAGCTCATTGAATACTAGATTTGCCTAATTTTTAAGCACTTGGAAATCAATAGAATAAATTTGCCTGTTTTATTTCCTCACACAACTAAATCCCCAACCTCTTCTACTCTGTTTGCCCTCATATAGGTGCAGGAAGCAGTGTGCACCACAAATGCAACAGTGCCAAACACCGCATTATCTCCCCAAAAGTGGACCCCCGCTCAGGGGGCTACAGCAGTGCCCACTCAGAGGTACAGAACAACGATGTGTCAGAGGGGAAGACAGAGCACAGTGCCCATGGTGGAGGAAAAAGCTCTGGGGGAGGGACTGGAGGGGGTAGCACCAGGGAAAAACGCAATGGCAAAGTCCACAAGCCTGTCCTGCTGCACCAGAACAGCACAGAGGTGTCATCCACAAATCAGGTTGAAGTCCCTGACACCACGCAGAACTCACCTGTCTCCATCAGCAGCGGCCTCAACAGCGATCCGGACATGGCTGATAGCCCTGTGGTGACAGGGATGAGTCATGTGGCCTCTGTCATGTCTGGCCTGTCTCAGAGTGTCTTTATGTCTGAGGTCCCTGGAGACCCTGTCTACAGCATGTCTCCTACTGGGGGTCCAAATACTCACCTCATGGGTGCAGATGCCACTTCACAGGGCCTGGTGCTGTCTGTGACCTCTGATCGTCACAAATTTGCCTTCCCCAGTGGAGGTGTAGGGGAACCTGGGACTACCACTGCAGGAGACAGTCTTTCCATGTTGTCTACAGCTGGGGTGTCTGAGGAACTGGTGCTCTCTAGCAGTCTGGACTCGGGAACCATCAAGATCCCAGAAACTAATATGAACTTTGATCCCGACTGCTTCCTGAACAACCCCAAACAAGGCCAGACCTATGGAGGCAGTGCACTGAAGACAGAGGGAAACTCCTCCTCCACCTCGTCTTCCTCTGGCGGCAGCACTAGCACCAATGGCAGTCTGCAACGCTCTCCCACCATGTCAGACAATAGCTACACTTTCAACTCAACTCTCATAAAGAACATCAAGACGGAAGATACATCATTTGAGCAGCAGCTGGCCAAGGAGAGTGGCTATCAGGTGGGGGCAGTAGTGAACTGTGGCAGCGGGGTACCTGTGTCATCTGGTGCTGGTTCAAGCCAGGGCAGCCTCAATCTGACAGCCACGGGCTCCCTGCTTCCTTCTGGAGGAGGTTTGAGTCCTAGCACTACCTTAGAGCAAATGGATTTCAGTGCCATCGATGCCAAGCAAGACTATACATCCAGCACTACCACAGTGAGCTATGGTCAAGCCATGTCCAGTCCTCACATGCAACATCAGAATCGCTCACCCAGCTTCTTCCTCCAGGATGCATCTCAAACCAGCCAGACTCAGCAGGGGAGGCCCAGCATGGGCCAGAAAACACATCTGATGGAGCACAACTCCCATGACTCTGGAGCTTATATGGGGCTACAAGTTGTAAAAACAGACTCACCTGGCAGTAATGGCCACCTTCATCACCACCATCAGACCCATCAGACCCAGCACAGAACCAACTGCAATGGAGGCTCACCCACAGAAGGGCCTGGCCAGGCTGGCTCTCTCCAGCTGCTACAATACCAGGGGACCTTTCCTGGGCTGGGCCCCGAGCATGAGGAGGTGGTTGGTCTAGAGCAACCTGGCAGTGTGAATTCAGCTCAGACTGGAGCCACCGAGAATGGAGCTGAAAATCTACTCAAGCCAGGAGATCACATCCAGGGATGTGGGGCAGGAAATGGAGAGGGAGGGGGAACAGAACGCTACCTGCAGCAGGCTTCAGATGGTGGTGGAGGAGGGACGGGAGGTGGAGGTGAAGGGGTAGCAGTTCATAATGGCAACAACAGTGATGGCAACAACCACCCCCAGCAGCAACAACAGCTGCAGCCACTTCTCCAAGGCACGAGCATGGTGCAGGGACTCTACAATGCTGTAGGAACCCATCAAGGTCTGGGTGGAGCACCCAGTAATGGAGGAGCAGGAGGGACAGGCATGGAGATAAGTCTGGATCACTTTGACATCTCTTTTGGAAACCAGTTTTCTGACCTCATTAATGACTTCATCTCAGTGGATGGTAGTGGAACGGCTATGTCAGCAGGAGGGACCCTATATGCTCACCATCTTGTCACATCTCATAACTCAGATAACCAGACCACAGCTGGTGGGCCCCCACAGCAGGGCCAGGAAGATGGAGGAGCCAGGGGCTCTGGCTATAGCCCCTCAGAGCTCTGCCTCCAACCCTGCTGCAGCCCCCAGTCTTTAAGTGGAGGCGCCAGTGCAGGAGGAGGTACAGGAGAGACAGGCTCATTGTCCTACATGAATGTAGCAGAGGTGGTTTCTGCAGCTGTAGCCCAGGGTGCTCTGGGGATGCTTCAAGCCACAGGCCGTCTTTTCATGGTCACAGACTACTCCCCTGAGTGGTCCTACCCTGAGGTGAGGTTTTTCTTTTGTTGTTGTTGTTGGTTATTTATGTACCAGCCTAATTGCTGAAAGAGGTCACAAGGACTTTGTTTGACATATTTGTAATAGTCACTTCTTCACAGGAGTAGCCCACTTATCTAAAGTGCTATCTGAAGTGTTGTTTTTTATATAAAAAATAAATTTGATTATTAAAAATACATTGTTAAGTAGGTAAATTAATAATTTACTAAGGAGTGATTATTTGAGAAAATTGAATGTAATTTATTGAAGCAAGAAGCTATTTGATGATTTGACTCCTATGAAGCAACATAGCAGAGCAGATTTCCAATAATGGTAGGAGGTAGGACAGGTGCTGGTGATGGTGAAGATGAAGCAGGTGGAGACTTGAATGAAGCTCTCTGAATGACCAGGATGAGGTGGAGATGGGGAGCAGATGGGACATATGAATGAGAATCTGAAAAACAAAATTACAGAACAACACTGAGATTTAAAGCACAGGAAAATGAAGCTGATTGGCTCACATAAGGCGGGCAAGAAAATGATTGGACCAGAGTAATGGGAAAATAATTGAGTTTGACTGTGTGGGAAAAAGACCAAAAAAAATAGAGCAGCAGCCCAAATGCCCAGGAATGCAGGCAGGCCAGTAAATAGAGATCTTTCTTATTGAACTTAAGGAGAAGCTTCATTTAATAATAGGCTATCTTTATAAATATCCATTAGATTGACAAAGTTATTGAATTTTTTGTGGCCTGTTCACCATGTTCATTTCACACAAAATTGTTTAGATTATGCACAGCAAGATCTGTGCCAGTCCAATGATTGTAATGGCAAATATGATAACAACAGTAACAAAAGTAAAAATGCAGGTGGCAAACTTATTTAAAATAAACAAAGAAAATGAAATTACATGCATTATATTACAAAATACTACCTATGCTGTGAGCCATAATATAAAACACTATTATAAAGTATAAACTAAGCTCTCTTTGATTGAAACTGTGATTTTTTTGTGCATGATTAATAAAGGAGTTCACATAACTTAAGGATTATCATGGAAAACATGACAACCAATTTCATCATACTGGATTTACTTTTATATAAATATAAATAAAGTGCAGGCAATAGCTTTCACCCGTAGCTTTAATGTGTCCCCCATTTATATCCCAATAGCAGGTTTTTGCGCAAGAAAAAAATGTGAAAATGTACATTAAAGCTTTTCTGATCTGCAAACAAGGAATGATAGATATTTTTTATAGATACATAGATGTATTGCAGTTTCGGAAATGACTGTGAATTGCTAATGTAAAAACTGACTTGATACAGTTGTATTCAAAAGTTTACATTCACTCATCATGGGCATGAATGTCATGTTAAGTTTGGGCTTTTAATAATTTCTTTGAACTGTTCTTTTTCCAGGGTGGAATGATTGTACAGCATACATCATTAATGACTGAATAAATTTGAACTTATTTTGGATTTTCTCTAAAACACAAACGGTCAAAAGTATACATACAGGGTCAAAAGTATACATACACCCCCAATAATGTTTGGTTAAATGTCCCTTAGTAAGTTGTATTTTGACCAGTTGCTTTTGGTAGCCATCACCAAGTTTCTGACATCATTCTGGCTGGATATTTGACCATTTTTCTTGGCAGAATTAGTAGAGTTCATTTAAATTTGTTGGTTTCCTGGCATGGACCCAGCTTTTAAGCATAGTCCACAAATTTTCAATAGGGTTGAGGTTGGGGCTTTGGGAAGACCATTTCAGAGGCTTAATGGGCCATTTCTAAACAACTGCAGATTCCAGGATCATCCGTTTAAACAATTGTACATAAGTACAAGTTACTCGAATGGGTCACCACTTTGCCAAGGTCAGGGAGAAGACCCAAACTGTCACCCTTGGATGAGAGGAAATTGGTTTGGATGTTCAGGAATAACCCAGGAACCAACAAGGCTCAAGCCTGCCATGAAGTGTAAACTGTTGGAACAGCGTCACCAGCGTCACTGTCGGCAGTGAAGCAAGTATTATATCTCCATGGACTGAGAGGGTGTCGACCAAGGGAAGAAACCACCTCTTCAAAATCCACACCTTCAAGCTCAACTGAAATTTGCAGCTGCCCAGAAGCCAAATGCCTTCTTAAGAAAAGTCAGACAAGACAAAGATTGAGCTTTTTGGCACTTCTGGGTGAAGTGCAACTTGATAAGGGACATTTAACCAAATATTAGTGGGCGTGTATATATACTTTTTACCCTGTCTCAGAGTTTATTTCGAATCCAAATTAAATTCAAACTTGTGCAGCCAATTCTTGTTTTTTAAAGTCATTAAAGATGTATGCTATACAATCATTCCACCCTGGAAAAAGAACAGTTCAAATAAATCATTAAAAGCCCAAACTTACCACAACATTCATGCACATGATTAGTGTATGTAAACATTTGACCACAACTGTATGTGTTTTTCTGGTACAAAACTGACACAATTGGAATTCAAACATAACGTCAGGTTTTTGGGTTTTTTTTTTTTTTTTTACTGGAAGGGAAACAACAATGTTTATAGAGCAACCTCACATCTCTAAAATCTAAAATCAAGGGAAGTGAATGAAGACAGGGTTGGATGTAATGTCCGTGTAAAAAATAGTGTAATAATTATCAGTGATTAAATATGTCGTTTTTATATTGAGTAGGGATTACGGTAATGGAAAAGCTCTTTCCATTATTGCCTAGTAATTACAGTCAAACAAGATAGAATGGTGTGATTAACAAATCAAGAGTGCATTAGTGTTGGGGATTGAGCATTGTAATGGTTTTGAATTTGAAATATATACCACTAAGTATTGAAAACTAGTAGAGTAAGTGTATACCCATAATAGCATGACCTTTCAGCTTTCATAAAATTAGCCTCTAAAAGAATGTATAATATAAGTTTGATTCTTGAAATATAAATTAAACATAAAACAAGCAAATGAAATTACGCTGCAACTGCAACATTCTTGGTGAATTAACCAAAAATATATACAAAAACATGTGCTCTTCTTATTCGCACCAAACATGATTTCATGATTATGGAATGAGTCAGTGCTGTTAGTCTTTACAGTTTTTTTGTCGGCAGCAATGCCCCCGTTCAGCCTCTGGAGGGAAGCACAATATTTAAACTCATGTTGAAGTATTTTAGAAAATCTGTGTGGTGAAAAAATGCCAGTTATCCACACGATGGCAGCAGAGTTTAGTATAAGGGTGTTTGTTTTATCTAGGTGTCATTCTCATCTTTTCACTCTAGGTGGCAGAGTAGCAATATATTCTGCAATCAGGAATACTTAATCCTGACTTGGTGAATGTGTCATGAGTTTATCCATTTGTCATGTTTTTCAGGGTGGAGTTAAGGTGCTGATCACTGGGCCCTGGCAAGAGGCCAACTCAAATTACAGCTGTTTGTTTGACCAGATCTCGGTTCCAGCCTCTCTTATCCAACCAGGGGTTCTGCGTTGCTACTGCCCAGGTAAGACAGGAGAAAGCTTACATATATAAAAGGAGAGAAGAAATGGTAAAGAGGCAGTATCATCGTATTATTCATGAACCAAAAGTCAATTTTTTGTTTGTTTGGTTTTTTTTACTTTATTACTTTTTCATGGCCAATTTATAAGTAAAATATTTTTTGGTTGTAGTTGGGGGATGTGAGGCTGGTCTTTGTGTTGATTGATAAAACTACATTATAGTAAAGATCATATTACACATTTTTTGTTTGAAGTAGTAGTTGGCGAGTTAACAGTATGTAGATGATAAGTTCTTTTTTCATGTATTCATTAGAGATTTTTACAGAGAAATGCAATTTTCTAATGAACTCAATATTGAATTCATACAATGCTAACTGAGCCAATGTTTACCTCTGTTGTCGTCTGTTTCATCTTTATATTTACAGTAAGACATTTACATTGTAACATGAGTCCTAAGTGTTACTTTCATTTACACTGAAAGAAGAAATGCATGGAAAATTGAACCTATAAGCAAATCTGCCCACATAATAGTGACACTTCTGTGTATTTATTTTATGTACCCGGATGTCTCATTCCCTTCACCCTCTCCAGCTCATGATACAGGTCTGGTGACACTACAGGTGGCTGTCAGTAACCAGATCATCTCCAATTCAGTGGTGTTTGAGTATAAGGCCCGTGCTCTTCCTTCACTGCCATCATCTCAGCACGACTGGCTTTCTCTGGATGGTATGTTTCCTCTTGCATTTGCTTTGGTTCTTTTATGATGACTTCATCTGTTGTCTCTCATATTTTTCTTTCTGTTTTCTTTACTCTTTCACTTTGTTATATAATCCTTTCCCAGTTCTAATTCTCCTATTTGGCTACTATCTCGTGTGTCTTTAATAATTGTGTAAATTTTGATTAATGATTCATCAGGCAACACAAATCATCTCTCTTTCTTTGCTTTTAACAATTTCTTCACAACCTGCACATTTATTTTCTTTAACTCACTGGAGCCAAACAACTCTGCAGGAAATGAATTGTGATTTCACACAAATAGATATCCAAATACTCATAACTGTTATATGCAGTATTTTTACAGAGAAATTGGCATTTTAAGAGACAGGTTTTTGGCTATTCTTAAACGTTTTGTTGTTACGTGTTTCATGCTGGATCAATATTCACCTTGGAATCAAATCAGTGTATGATTAACGCTGTTTGTAGAGCTTGTACTTCAGAATAACATGCAGGTTGTTTGATCTTTGAAGATAAATGCCACTGAAAAATCTCTGCATTTGGCTGCTTTTATTCACTCTTGTAACTTAGAACATTTACAATCTTTATCCTCACTATTCTGAGTTTTGAAAATGGCAGTTTTATTGGCACTGAAGCTATATGGTAATTTCATATTTTAGCTGCTCAACTATAATTATTGAGTGATTAGCGATTATTTTATTGTTTGTTTATTTGAACTTGGTATAACATAACTATTAAATTATTAGATGATACTATTGTAAATTAGCATAATGTTTATGTATTCATTAATATATCAAGTTTTAAAAAGTAGTCTTTTTAATGTTGCTTACATACTGCCCAGGACCATTTAATTTTACTCAAGAGAAACTGATTTTTGGTGTAAAATCTATTGTGCTAAGATAAGTTGACTGCAAAATGTCCACTTTGACTTTGTAGTCTGCTGTTCTGATATGTAAATTAACCACCACAGCAGATGTGTTAGGGCATGTTTCATTTTAAGGTCAGTTGAGTGACAAAATACTTTGTCTACATTGTTTCATCTTGCCTATATTGAATTTGGCTATTTGTGTAAACATTAACAGCAATGTAAATGCAGTGATAAATTTGGATTTGTTTTTTATGAGGTTTTGCAAAATATGATAAATTGTGAATGCTACAGGGGAAAAAAAGAGCTTGTGAGAACCATATAACAAAAGATGCTGCAGGGATGACAAATTTCCAGTCCAGTTCAGTCTGTGAGTCAGAAGACCTACTGTACAGTAAGAATGTTTACGAAATTGTAATGAGTATGTGAGTCATTTATGTTTGTATGTGCATGTGTCTGCTGGGAGAAGTATTGCTGCAGTGGTTGAGCATTGACAGGATAAAGTAGGGCATGGTGAAGCACAGGCTCACAGGACAGCTGCAATGCAGACGGCCCTTGAGGGAGTGGGAGTGAGCTGGCAGCTCCCATACATGGCAGAACCAGTGGATCCCTCCGCCATTCATACCCTACTGCCTCACTGGCCCATTCACAGAACCAGTTAAGGAGGAGCTGACTGTCTCAAAGAAAACACAGCCCACCCTATTACCTTACTTAAATTAACCCCTGCCTGCCATTTCTTGTCTTTATTTGGTGGTTGTCTGTAGTCGATTTTTGAAGAGGACAAAGAAATAAAGCAACAAAAATGACCACTGGGTGGACTGGGATTTTCAGTTGTAATATTTGACTGGATATCATCTTATTAGCTCCCATGAATTCAACTGATCGATTATTCCTTCTTAAAATTATTAGAGCTTATATAGAACAAGGCATTTGTATAATACAGCATGTACAGTACACGTTTGTGTTCTTTGTTCCATGTGTGCAAATCAAGTAAGTAAAACTGATGTGCCACCATGATCTGTGTGTACCTCACTATGGCAGAGAGCGGGGAGAGAAAAGCAAAGGATTGTTTGTGCCATTCGCTCATAAGTGGTTGTTACTCCAAGAAAATAATGTACCAGGAGTTAGTGTTCAGGACTCATCCCATTGGCGAAAGCCTGTGTGACAAAGAGCTGCGGGATCCCCGCTCTGTGTGGACAGCGACTTTGGTGCAGAGCGCACTTCAACATCCACGGCGGTTAACGTGAAGACTTTTAAGAAAATGTTTAAATTTCTTTAACAACGTTCGCCTCTGCAGTAAAAAAAAAAAAAAAAAAAAAAAAAAAAAAGGGGGGGGGGGGTTTTTTTTTTTTTTTAAAAATTTTTTTAAAAAAGGGGGGGGGGGTA
>VUQS01002740.1:0-11688 GCA_015108495.1 Heterochromis multidens | reverse complement strand
GCAGGAGGGGGAGGCAGCAATAACCAGTCACAGGTAAAGAGCCACATCATGGTCCTTATGTTGTGCTTAAAGACAGTCATTGTGCTTGTTAGCATGCACAGCAACCATGTATACTTTAAAACTACTATACAGTATATGCAGCAACCAATAACGATCTGTTCTTTTGTGTTTGTGAGTGTGTATCTGGCCAAACGCAAGCCAGCAGCTCCTTTGAGAGCCGTGTTGTGGTGGTCTGCGAGAAGATGATGAGCAGAGCTTGCTGGGCCAAGTCCAAGCATTTAATCCACTCCAAGACCTTCAGAGGCATGACACTCCTTCATCTGGCTGCAGGCCAGGGCTATGCCACCCTCATCCAGACTCTCATCAAGTGGCGGTAAATAACAAAATTCTCTTCATACTGGCCAGTGGTGCTTTTTTCTGTAATTGATGTACATGACATTAAACAGAGGTGAGATGCTAACTGTTTGCTCTCGTCCAACCAGTACCAAGCATGCTGATAGTATTGATTTGGAGTTGGAAGTGGACCCTCTCAATGTGGATCACTTTTCGTGCACACCTCTGGTAAGGGAGCTGACTTTAACATAAGACAGTATAAGCAACAATGAAGAAAATCCTGGTTTGTGGGACAGATTAGCTCCTTTTCACCTTTTCTGCTTTTTCGTGTCCATCTGTATTTCATCTAGATGTGGGCCTGTGCACTGGGTCACCTGGAGGCAGCAGTGGTCCTGTACAAATGGGACAGACGTGCCCTAGCTATTCCAGATTCTCTGGGCCGTTTACCCTTGTCAATTGCCCGCTCTCGTGGCCATACCAAATTGGCAGAGTGTCTGGAGCAGCTACAGAGGGAAGAGCAGCAACCGCCAGCCCCTCTACCACCTACAACTCGCATGTCTTTTTCCCCAGTTCCTGATGCCCCCACCACAGACAGCTGGATGGTCAGCTGGGCAAACACCAGTGTAGTAGCACCAAGTGGCAAGAAAGGATGTCCTGCCACTACAACAACCACATCCAGCACCACCAGCCTCAATCCAGGTCAGTATAATGGAAGAAAGGTTACTGAAGGCGAGATTCTTTATTTTCTGATATTCAGATCAGAGCACTGTCCAAAGTTAACCTGTCTCGCATGTAGCTGAGAACAGGAAATAGTCTGCTTGAGACACATTCTCGCTGCTGGAAATACTTTGCTTGGTTTAGTTCACAGTAATTCCTTGATAGAGTGTGCAGGAGGCAGAAAATATGTTGCCCCCTCACTCTCCACTTAGCATCACATTGACTTTATACTAGGGAGCTGCAGTGCATGTGTGAAAACAGCTTATAACAAAGAAAATGTTTATTAGTGTACTATGCAGCTAATTGTTATGTGTTGTTTTTTTGCAGACTTGAGAAGGCCGAGGTCAGAGCCCTCCAACTACTACAGCAGCGAGGGCCAAAGAGACCTCCCACTAGCTAAAAAACATAAACCCAACCCAGAACTGTTTCAGACTCGGCCTGACAAGGCCATGTCTGTTCCTTTGAGCCTGGAACAGCAACAGCTCCACAAGCTGTCCTCGAGCACTAAGAGCCTGTCCTCAGAAGGCCTGAGCTCAGACAAAGCCCTGTCTACAGGAGGCAGCACAGGGACAGCAAGATGGACCTCCAGAGAGAGTTTCTCCAGCAGCAGCAACTTGGGGAGGAAGGCGCTGGGTGTCAGTGGAGGCAGCAGCTTGGGGAAGGAGAAATTGGCCAACCGGTTACGACAGCGGGAACAGTTAGGGATGCTGGTAATGTCAGAAAGTGAAATGGCCGACTCAGAGCTGCTATCATATCGGGAGGATCTGGAGAACCAGGACTGCCTCACACAGATGGATGACCTGCAGGTGAGAATTAAAAAAACAACAACATTTAACGTGGCCAGCTGATTGTGTAGAGCATGGTACCAATATTGCCAGTTAACTGATATGGGCCAGTTAATGTTGCTGTTAAAGATTCCATAGCAAAAATGATGTACCTTCTGATACAATATCATGAACAAAATACATCACATACAGTAACGCATGCACGGGATCAGATCTTATAGGAAAAGAGCTTATGTATTCAGAAAACCTTTTTATAAAAAGAAAATTTACAGACTTGCTTAAAAAACGTGCATTGTCAGGGTGTGGCAGCACTTTTTCAGGGTGACATACAATAGAGCTAACACAATCATCAGTAAAGAAAGCTTTGCAAAATTATAATCAAATTTGGCATTACACTACCATGCCATCATTTTTTTTTTTTTTGCTTTGGCCTCCTGCATTGGGTAGGCAGTATACACCAGGCCTGGCATTCTGTTGAGGCCCGTCACTGCATAATAAACTCTCTCTATTGATTCACTTCAGTACCCAAAGAATTGTTCCAGGGATCCAGTCTAACTACTCCTCTTACAAATGAAGTGTTGGATTAGGAATTTTATCCCTCAGAAATATCATTGTCATCATTATTATCCCTCTCTCCTTTCTGTTACCCATCTTGAGTTAACATCATTGTTGCAGGACCAAACTGTTAAATTTGCATGAATACACCAAAATAGGTAGTCTCTCAAACTGTATATAGTAAAAAATACACTAAGTGAGTTCTCATCAGTTATCTTTGTTTTTCTCTATATAACAGGTAAATATGATGACTCTGGCTGAGCACATAATTGAAGCAACGCCAGAAAGAATCAAAAGGGAGAACTTCACCGCTGCAGACTCTGTGCCCTTAGACACATCAGGGGTCAGCAACACCATGAACTGGCTGGCCAACTACCTGGGAGATGTAGAACAGCTGCCAAGCATCATACATCTACGGTAAGACTCACCATAGTGCAAGGAAGAGATGTAAATATAGCCAAACTGGATATGCAGTATCCATGATATTGCATATCTAGTTTGGCTACAGTATGCCCTTCCAACTGCATGGATATTTTATTTTTTTTCTGTGCTTTGTCACACCCTGGTATTGTCTACAGGTAACTGATTTGATGTGATTTAATGGATGGAGAGCCAAAGTGAAAATATTTATACATTTATGACTTTTAGAGTAGCTTGCAGTTTAGGTTTAATGTATTGGCTTTAAACATAATACTATAAAGGATTAACCAAAAGTGTAAATGAATGGGATGTCAAGCTGAAGAGAGACACTGTTTTATTACTGTGTTTTTGTACTGTCTGTGATGGTGTCATTTTTAAGAAGTTTAATTTGCACCTATCACTGCTGAAGCAAAGTTTGCAAGGAGTTATATTTTCTATTGTTAGTTGTTGAATTGCTTTATAAGGCTGGGAACTGTAGCACAGTGTCAAAAGGGTAAATATTTTCAGTTTGTTTAGTCTTAATGTAAACTGCATAACATTATACATATTGGTACTTGCAACATTCTTACACTAAACTTACAATGTGTACGATCGAATTGAAGATATGCTTCATCATCTTTCCTCAGATCTCTGTATAATGAACCCCTGACCCCATCATCCAACCCAAGTCTGAGTCCTGGAGGGTCTCCATTGAGAGAGGGCCCCCTGGAAAGGTCAACACTTCCTTCCCCAGCTGACTGGAGTGAGTTCATCAATGCCTCCAACAGCAAAGTGGAGCGAGACCTGGCCCAGCTGACTCTGTCAGATCCAGAGCAGAGAGAGCTGTATGAGGCTGCCCGCCTAGTCCAAACTGCCTTCCGCAAGTACAAGGTACAGGCCCGGGGCTCAGGTGCCATAAGCTGTGGATTGGTGTGCAATAGATGAAATTGTTTTTGGCTTCAGGCCAGATGTTGAAGAGTTCACTTTTGTTTGACTCCATATGGTACTTTGTTGCAGTAATGGGCAAGATTTTGATGTGGTTCATTAACATATTTTTTTCTTGAGATGTACTGTTTCTAATTACAGTTAATATTGGTCACATTTTTCTATATCTTTGTGTCATTCTCTGTTCCTCTGCTAATATACACATTACAAAAAAAAATATACAAATATGTCCCTGTGGTTTCAGCATGGGAAAGGTGTGGCTTGAGCAGAGCATGGCCTTGCTTAGAAGAACGACTGCACTGTCCCTTGTGTCCCTGCTGCACTTAGACACAATTACTCTAATGCTCTCCTACTTCCTCTTTGTCTCTGTCTCTTTTTCTAAGTTAGACGTATGGAGCCTGCTACTGCCTGTTTTAAACTAGCTATCAAAACACCAGTCCTTTTCCCCTTGCCCGATCCCATTCCTCAACTCCTTACCCTCCCCATAGCTACTTCTAATAAGTTTTCATATGACAAACTGTTCACTATCGTTCACAGTCGTCTGTTGCGCCCGTCTGCCAGCTGATGCTCAGGTGGACCTTTATCTGTCTCTCTGTCTCTCTCTCTCTCTCTCTTTCTCTCGCAAACCTGTCCTCCCCAATTTTCACATGGGGTCCGGTCCACCAGGTGTGGACTTATTCCAGGGTGGCATTCACATGCTAGTGAACCAGGTCACCAGGAGACCTCAGGGAGACAGAGCCACTAATATCCTCTGTGGCAAAAATGGGCTCTACTTAAACCTCTGACCTATACCACTTTACTCTCCAACAGGGGCGGCCGCTCAGAGAGCAACAAGAAGTAGCTGCTGCTGTTATACAACGTTGTTACAAGAAATACAAACAGGTAGGCACCATAGTGCGTAATGTCTGAAGTTTTCAAAACATGACCAAATCTTCATCAGAGTTTGCATCTCAATACTTTTTAGTGCATCATTCATTATCTTTCCCTTTTCTTATTTACAAGCTAACATGGATAGCCTTGAAGGTAAAATATTTTCATTGCCATCAGCTGATAATTGCCAGACTTTGTTGTCTGGTTGTGTTCTTCCTACAGTGCAAACCCATAGCACTATTCCTCAGCATAACGTATTGTTTTGTTCATGTCGGCAGTATGCACTTTATAAGAAGATGACGCAGGCCGCCATCCTTATCCAGAGTAAATTCCGCAGCTACCACGAACAGAAGAAGTTCCAGCAGAGCAAGAGGGCTGCCGTGCTCATTCAGCAATACTACCGCAGCTACAAGGAGTTTGGCAGGCTGAAACCCCACCACCGTGGGGCTGCTGCTGCTCTGGTGCAGCACAAACTAAGGTAGACATTCATCCACATACTGAATTAAGGCCAATCACTTGAATCTACTAATCCCGATACAGACACTAGGTTACTGAAGACAACACTTTATCAAACTACATTATACAAAATGATGTTCTTGAATTATTTGGCTTAACTCTAGGACTGAATGTCTTAAGCTATTTGTGAAAATACCCATTTAATGAGAGAAGTCTGAGCACTTTAGAGATGATTCATAGTCATTTTCAGTTTACTAATTGTAGTGTGTTTTTAGATTGGTACCTTTTATAGTTTCACTGAAAGATAAAAGTTAACTCTACAAACAGTGGTTTTCTGGACAGTGAGACAATATTTTCTATCTGGTGTTTCATAGAAGTAGTCTGCTCACAAAGAGGCAGGATCAGGCTGCCAGGAAGATTATGAGATTCCTACGACGGTGTCGCCACAGGTAGGCCCCAACACTGGCTCCAAAACATGATAACATACTCATTTATACATGGGCTAGATAAAGTTCACTGTCAGATTTAGGGTTGGTCTTGGTCTAAAAGAATAATATCTAATTTAGTTAATCAGTTAGTCATAGTAGAAACTACTATCATATTTTCATCCATCTCTAGATCGTTTTTTTTTTTTAACTCTGTGTAATGATTTTATTTTTGGGTAGTTAGAAATGTCCCCAACACCTAAGCTCCACCTCCCTCCCCCTCACTGTATCTGGCCCCCACCTGTTCTCGCCCCCTCCTTCACAGTTCCTACTGTGTGCTAATAGCTGTCTGGTATTGTTTTGCTGTTTATGCCAAGCCCCTTGATGGACCATAGACTGTTCAAGCGGGTGAGTGCAGCCTCAGCAACTCAATTCGTGCCTCTCTCTATCTCTCTCCCTCTCCTTCTCCCTGTTTATTCTGTATGCCTCTTTCTCTCTTACTTCCTGTTATGTCTCACTCTTTAATAATACAATTATCTCCTCCTGAGGTCTCGGCATTCGCATTCTCTCCCTCCTTTCCTCGCTCATTTTCTCTTTTGCTCCTTCTCTCCCACCACCTTACCCACCCTTCCTCATTCTCCATCACTATTGCTTGATGCCTGCTTGCATGAAGGCTGCCAACTGGAGCCACAGGTGGACTGAGAAGCTCAGATTTAGAGCAGAACATATGTCAAACTAACAAATTGCTTATGAATGACAATATCAAAGCAACACTTAACAGGCACTTCTTTGACTCTCTTTATCTCTGTCTTTCTCTCCTTGGAAATTACTTTGTGTTTATGTTTTTTTTCCCAGCTTTTTGTGGTTATGCAGTTTGAGAGAACAGGAGGCTTTTTCTCAACCATCTTTTATTCTGCTGCATGACAAGTGGTGACAACTATGGGCCTTGCTTTTATACCTTTAGGCATGCTATGGGCCTGCTGTTTCTCAAGTAGCTGTCTGTCTGGCTGGCTGACTGTGTGCTCTGTTTCTAGCCACTTGACAGACCGTGGGGGGATTTAACCCCTCTCTAACTTCTGTTTACTAAAACTGTGTGAAAGTGCTGAACATGTTATGCCCACTGACTCATCAAAACAAACTAATAAATAAGCAAATACTGTTCTAAAAGATTCACCTGAATGGGGAAATGTTGAGAATATCATATGCATAATTTAACCTCCATGCTATCTGATGCTGTGACATTAAGGTTACATGTGTTTACTCTTTTTTTGTATTAGTTGTATATTGTTGCAAAATAGGTTACCGTGCTTTTAGAGCAGATTAGATTGTTGATGTTGCCACCTTTTATTGCAAGTGTGTCTTCTATACTGTGATATAGGTTTGAAGCTGTTACAGCATATAGGTTACAGCAAAAAAATCCCAAACAAACAATAGTTTCCTTCTCCCACTGGGACAACAACACACAGATTTAATGGATTCATACCTCCAGGGAGTACACCAGCTCAGCATGAGAAGATCCACCACACGCACACACACAAACAGTTTGTTTATGCACAGGCTGCATCTAAACATGCAGCTTCGTAGTCTGCTTCTCTTCAACACACACATGTTGTGGTATTGACCTTCTCAAAAGAATAACCAGAGCAGGTCTAAATCCATCACAAGGTGGTGGTTGATGTGTTAAAATTAGCTTTTATCAGTCATTTGTGAAAATTTCAAAATTGTTTTATCTACTGTTGTCCATAAAATCTAGTGCAGTAATGCATGTGTTTTTAGTCTTAGAAATAATCATATTGTGCAATAATTCAGTCTTTCAGTATACCACATATCACTAGATCAGTTGAGAAAAATTTTAATTATTATTTACAGTATTGTGATAATACAGTTTTGTTTTCATATCTGTATTTATTTTGTCACATTTAATCCCACTTGTAAAGATTTTTTTTTAGTAATGACTCTGTAATTATGCTATAACATCTCCTTTTGTCCATTACAAAGTGAAATCTCAAATCATTGTGATCAACATTTCCTTTCACAGATTGGCTGTACTTTCTACTTCTGGGCTGATTTGATATTTTTATGGCTCAACAGTGTGATACTGTTAGGCCTGTGTATGTGACTTAGTAAACTCAAATCACGGCTGTTGCTTTCATGGACACTTGTTTTTTTTCTGTGTTCCAGGGTGAAAGAATTGAAAAGGGCCAGGGAACATGAGACCCCTCAGAAGAGCTCCCTGGCGATGTGACATCACTCTCCTGACTCCTCTTTTCTTTTTTGTTTGTACCCGAGACATTTTACAAGAGAAACGGAAAAAAAAACAAAACACCAATGCAAGCACTGCAATTATTACTACTACTGCAGTGTTACTGGTTCAACTATGATTACATGTACAACAGCATTTTTTTCACATATCTATTCTTTCCACTGACTTGATTTTGGTTGGAGAGTGGCAACTTCTACAGGATTATAAACTAAAAGGGTAGGGGTGGGGGTGCAGAACATTTGCTTCTTGGCATTTTTTGCACTTTTTCATGGATTGCTTTGTCTTTTTTTGAATATGAAGAGGTTTTGGACAGTGAAGGAAGCAAACGCGGGACAAGAGATGTAAACTGTGGCTGCTGCAGAAGATCTCAGAGGACAGAGAGACCATGCAGAAATACTCTGAGCTCTAATTGTATTTCATAATTTTTTAAGTGACCAATCAATTCATTTGAAGAAGGGATTTTTTTTACCAAATATATTAATAACCCACACACCCACTTCTATCCACTGCTGTAGATTAAAATTTAACTTAGCTCAACAATTCCTCCTGTCCCACTGTGCTCTACCCCACCAGTCTGCCTACACAGGTGGAGCTACAAATGAATGTAGTCGGGGTTTTACCATACTGAAGCAGATGGGGGATAAAATATTTGTTTTAACATTTCTTTAAAAAAACTATGCTTTATCATATATATATTGTCACTTTATTACTTGAATTGTTCCATACTGTCCAGTGTAATTCTTCCATCATGTCCAATGTATTGGTGATCTGTATCTTCAGGCTATATGTTGTTAAATCCTACCAAGAAAAAATGCATGACTTCTTGGCAAGAAAAGTCTTTGCTTGTGTGCTTTGGTCTAGTCTTTCAGCCTATCCTCTGGTTTTGGTTTTGGTTCCACTTTAGTGGTCCACATATCCGTATTCTTCTCTATGAATTTCAACATTTCATTGATGAAGCTATCCCTGTATTGTCCGATTTCTTTGTATTTCATTTTGGTTTGCCTTGTTGGTTTGATTGCTCCTCTGAAACCTACAAAGAGAAAAAAAACTTGCTTATTTTGTGTTGTAATGGTTATGGTCATGCAGGTTATTACTGTTCTTTTGAAGTGAACTTCAGAGCCTGTGAAGGTTTTTGAGGGGAAGATCACATACATTGCCTTGACGTCTTAGAGATTCTTTGAGGGGTCCCTAAGCTTGTCCCAAAATAGGGGTTTGACAAATCCATATTTTTGACAATTGAGCGATTTCTGTATATAAAGAAGGCTGAAAGTACGTAGGGGAAAAAAAAAACATGTACCCAAAGGGGATTGTATTTTAGAAATATATTATTTTATTCATTAAAATGGGTCAAAAACAGGTAAGAGACAAAAACAGAATATTTGTATAGTTTTGTTTGAATGCCTAAGAAGTATGGTTGTATTGTTTGTATATAGTGTAAATACCTGGGATAAAAATGAGCTATGTGCATGAAAAGTATGAACAGAGTCAAAAGGGAAAAAAAACAACAAAAGCAGTAGTGGCTATGCTCTGTAAAATTAAAACTATTTCACTATTAGAGTATTTTATTTTATTTTGATTGTTCTTGAGAAGAACATTTTGCTAAAGCATGATATTATTGCAATATGAAAAAGTAAAAAATACTGTATTTAGTGTTAGGAGAAGTCTTCAAAATTATCTTAAAACAAGTATGGTTGTGTTTATTTTATTTAAATTTATTTTATTTTCATTTCTTTGTTTTGGGCTACCAAGAACCTTTTGCCAATGGTGCCAAGGTATGTGAATGCTATATAGCTTAAGAAGAGAATTAAGTTAATTTTTGCAGAACAGATAATCATCCAGTGAAATACACACTAGCACTGAAGATCATAACAACAAAACTGGCAGAGGATCGCAAAAACGTTAAGGTACACAGTTTGCAGAGAGAGTGATATTCAAGCAGAAAGCATTTAAGTCTGTCATGTGTCCACCATTTCTACAGATAACTGGAGCATTTATCAATCACCGAATACACCATATCAAAGTTGAGTTTGATATTTTTTGCTGTCATTGAAAATGGAATGTGATGATTTCTCATTACTGAAGTATTGTCTGATCTTTAAGATTGTAAATGGCAGCCTTGCCCATGGTGTACAGATAAAACAATTTATGTTCTTACTCAAAAAGATGGGAGTAAACATGCAAATTTAAATTTACAGTGTGCTGCACCAACCTACAGTTTATGAATTCTGAGTTGTTTCTCTTAGTCAAGTAGTGACAGGTGTTTCTCTATACAGTATGTTTGAATAAAAAAAGCACTTGATCAAGGCTGCCAGAGTCTAAACATATACGTTGTATTCCATGTCAGAAAAAACTAAGAAAACCATGTTTAGTTAAAAACCACATGTAGCATTATGTACATGACTGCTTTTCTTTGCCAAGCAGCTGAAAACAAGTTTGCAAAATAAACTGTTCCAGCAGTCAAAGGTGCTAAAACCGTTCTAAACAGAAGGCTGGCACTGAAAGTATCCACTGTCCTCACTGCAGAGTGAAAACGACTGCAGAAACTAAAGTGTAAAACAGTGCACTAGTGCCATTTATAATTATGAAAGATAAAATGTATCTTGTACATTGGATTATATATAACTTGATAATATAACAGAGAAAATTTAATTTGGGTGGAGGAACAATCTGAGAGATAATAATAGTAAAGCTGCTGGTTCAGAGGTGCCTATCGGCTGCTGTCTAACTCTTATTATATATTTCCATCATAAAGTCTATTCTGTATCCAAGTAATGATACGTGATTATTCAGCCAAGTGCCACTGGAAAACTTGAGTTTTGTTTGTTGAAGTGTCGTCATGTTTGTTAAATTATAATTAAGCTAAATGTGTATTTTTCCAATTTATTTACTTGATTCACTGTTTTTTTATTTGTTTGTTTGTTTTTTGCTGTTGTTTTTCCAGTCACCTGATATGTAAACTTAATTTCCAGAGTGTTTATGTAGGAAGTGCCTATATTCATATCCTGATAATACCAATCCAGTTTCAGAATACTTGCAATGTACCTGAGGTTGAGGTAATGTGAGAGAACATGGTCACCCACAGACAGTGCTGTATCTTCCACATAAATACACATGATCACCACTGCTATACCATTCTACTCACCAAAGCCACAATTTTATCCCTGTACACAACACTATTAATACAGCACTCAAGCTTGTCAACATGCTAGCTTTTTTGTATATTTTTTTGTTTATTAGTGTCTGCTTTCTTTTCCATTTTCTGCTGGGACAGCTTGTTAAAAACCACATTTAGAAATGCCACTACTGGAGTTTGTTGCCATGCATTCATCCTCTAGTTTGTGGTTAGAATGCATAGCTAATGCAATGTTGCTGCCAAAAGGAGAAGGATTTATTATGCTTGCATGGGTAAAATAGTTAACTGGGTGACAGAAGTGCACCTAAAGCATGCTTATTTTCCTAGAATCGGTAGTCAGATAGACTTGTTAAAGGACTTACTGTTCTGTAAAGCAATGAACATTGGTTTGAGGTGTCACAGAACTCAGAAAGACAGAGGGCATGTGACTGAAGGGCAAACCTACTAATTGAGCCAGTGATCAATACTCAGTAGCTACTGACGATTTCATGGCAAAGCATGAGGACAGGATTGTTTTTAGACAAGTTCTAACTTTTTAGATGTTTTCTTTTGTTTTTTTTTTATCCTTTTAGATTCAATCAGTGGACTCCCAACTTCAAATAAGACAAAAGGACAAGGGTGGAGACATTGTGACAGTATATATAGCAACTAAGTGACACACGGTACACACGGTACACACAAACACACGCACAAGACATTGCACAGCACACATGCACACATGTCAGGTGTCAATTTCACTTGTACATTAAGCGGTGAAGGCAGCATTGTTACTTTTTTTTTTTTTTTTTTTTTTTTTTCCAATGGGGG
>VUQS01002738.1:0-11231 GCA_015108495.1 Heterochromis multidens | reverse complement strand
AAAGTTTTTTTTTTTCTTTTTTTTTTTGTGTTTTGTGTGTGTGTGTGTGTGTGTGTGTGTGTGTGTGTGTGTGTGTGTGTGTGTGTGTGTATTTTCTTACATATGGAAGGGTAAGAATGCTGCCTTCGTATCTGATGGACCTCCATCCTTCATCTTCAGTTTAATTTTGGGGAGTAGAACAAAGGTGCCACAAAGGTGACGCAGCAGGTAGCAGGTAGAAAGACTGTGTTTCTCTTTGATGACGGCAGAACTCTGAGTTAGCAGTCTGACCCTGATCCTGGTTGTACTAATGACCTGAGAGGTCTTCTTTTGGCTTAGACCATGCAGACTCTGCACCTGAAAATTGCTGGGTGTCCCTCTCTGGGTCATAGCCAAACTGCAACCTCTGGGACCGAAAAAACAATACCCCAAAATCTGCAGTTCCTCTAATGTCCACTTGAGGTTGGCTCCAAAAGTGAGTCAATCCCATAACCTCCAAATGTCCAACTTTACAGGAGAAATAAACATGTTTACAGCCTGCTACAAAAACAGTTTTGGTCTCTATAGATAATTTACTCTTTCATAACAAATGTAGGGGGTTGAATTATTTTCTAATTCTCCCATTTGGATTGTATGAAAGCTTAACATGCTGACACAGGCAGCTGACTGCTAGGCTTCTCCTCAGCTAAGTCACTAAACTGGACATGTTTTCTGCAGCATTTTGAATAAATTATCTGACAAAAAAAAAAAAACATTCAAAAACTTGTGTTTTGAAATTTGAGTATATTATTAACGTAGCAGGTAACATAGCAGCTTACTAACCAAACATCCAGGCATCAGCTATTATCTACATATATCTATACATATATTTACATCTGGCTCCAAAAATCCAACATGGTGGCTGCTAAAATGGTAATATTTAAGCTTTATAATGCAGAACCCAAAATCAGCATAAAAGCTGTCACTCTGACACAGAAGTTGATGTTTGTTCTGCTCAAATTTGAGGTCCATGATGAAACTGCAAATGCATAAGTACACATGGATCAAACTGGATCCAGTGCTTCACCAAGACTTCATTAACCAGTGAGTGATGTTATGGTGGCTACATCCATCTTTTCTGTAGATGCTATAGTAAGACGTAGGTTAGTGCTAATGCTAGTGGAACACGCTACAATTACAGGTTGACATCTGGTAGCTTTTTTTGTGAAGTAGCCAAAGGAAATGTGATTCATCTCGGTGCCTGCAGTGGTTGTCCATCACTAATGCACCCACAGAGGAAGACATATTGATTTGGAGGGTGGAAATTCATTGGGTTGCACTGCAAACAGGCAAAGTTGCTGCTTTTCTGTTGTATTTCTGAAACAGCATCTGCTCAAGGATGCTGGAAGTCGTGTTTAAAGGCATAATTGCCATTCCCGCTGTAACCGTGAATGTCACAAAAATCAACGGCAGGACTTGACTTGTAATACATGGTTTTGAAAGAGTAAACAAAACCTCTTGAACCTGATTACAAAAAGAAAGCCAAGAGAAACAAACTACAAAGAAATAACTTTAAAACCTGATGAACTGATGTTCCCAGGATGATAAGTCTTAATAGAGAGGTCCAGCTGAGGTTTTTGCAGGATGGGTTATTTGTGATTTGGTACAAATATTCAGACCTGTGTGGGCTGGCAGGAACACTCATTTAAAAGACAGGCAGGGCAGCTCATTAACCATCTGCCTCATTACAGTGACAGCCGTTTATTGCCATCACAGAGATGAATGAAACATCTTACTTCCTCTGCTGGGCGGAGGAGCGCCGTGTGCAGATGAGGGCCACGATGACGACCACAACCACAGTGACGGCTCCCACAGAAACCACGATGATGACCAGGAGGTTGCTGTTCTTCTGAGGGGTGACACTACCGTGCGGTGGACGCATCTGACCAATGGGAGACTCTGGAACACATACAGGAAGAGAGGCTGATGTTAGAAACATGTATAAAGACACACTAAACTCCGTATATACTGAAATTAAATCAGTTAAAGTTTTAATTTCATTTGCCATTTTTATTGTGAATGCATGATGTATAACAAAGATTTTCCTTAAACTTTCACCTATTAAAATGTTCCATTATTTACAACATTTACATTGGGACGATCACTTTATGATTATTGTGTCAATAAAGTTCATTATAATTATATATGCACTACGATATCTCAGGCAAATTGATAATGCTAATGACATTTTTTAACCAAAAAGACCAAAAAAAGAACAGAAGAACTGTTTCATAAACAATGATGACCATAGTTACGTTTTATATTTGATTATCACCTTATTTTTTCCTTCACTGTTTTAATCTATTCCACGTTCACCCTGTTTATAGATATACACGCATGTGAAAAGAAAGATTTCACATGACTCTATGCAATCCTGTGGAAAACAAAGTACACTGTCACTGCTTCAATAGGAATTAAGAGGGTAAGTAACAGCCAGGTGCTGCTAATCAAATGCACTTGATTAATTGATCAGCAAGTGTGAGCACCTCTATAAAAGCAGAGTTTTTGGCAGTTTGCTGGTCAGGAGCATTCAGATGTGTCTTAACACAATGCCAGAAATTATCTTAGAGAAGCAATTATTGCTATTAAGCCATTTTGAAATAATTTGAAGTCCGTCGTTCTCCAGTGAGAAAGATTATTTAGAAGTGGAAAACATTCAAGACAGCTGCCAGTCTTCCCATCAAATTCAATTCAGTTCAACTCAATTCAACCCAAGGTCACAATGACCAGAGAAACTGCAAAAACCCAAGAGTTAAAGTTTCTAACAGCGCAATTAGAAAAAGACTGAACAAGTATGACTTGTTTGGAAGGGTTACCAGGAGAAAGCCTCTTCTCTCTAAAAAGAACAGCACAGCTTAAGTTTGCAAAATTCTCATTTGAACAAACCACAAGGCTTCTGGAACATTCTTTGGACAGACGAGACCAAAGTGGAGATGTTTGGCCATAATGCAGAGCACCACATTTGGAGAAAAATAAACACAGCACAAACACCTCATACCGACTGTCAGCACTGTGGTGGAGGGATGATGATTTGGGGTTGTTTTGAAGCCACAGGGCTTGGGCACCTTGCAGTCATTGAGTCGACTATGAACCCCTCTGTATACCAAAGTATTCTACTGTCATATGTGAGACACTCAAGTGTCCTCACATATGACTCAACTGTGAGGACATTTGACTCTAGACCCAATTTTGGTCAACCAAAGCTTGGCCCAAATTGGGTCATGCAACATGACAATGTTCCCAAGCAAATGTACAACAGAATTGCTGAAAAAAAAAAGAATGAAGGTGCTGCAATGGTCCAGTCAAAATCCAGACCTCAACCCAATGGAAATGATGGTGAGACTTTAAGAGAGCTGTGCATAAACAAATGCCTGCAAACCTCAATGAACTGAAACAATGCTGTAAAGAAGAATTCCTCAACCATGTGAGAGACTGATAAAGTCATAAAGAAAATAATTATTTCAGCTTATTGCTGCTTAAGGTGGTTCTAAAAGCTATTAAATCATGGGGTATACTTTTCTCACAGGACTGCTTTCCTTTTCACATATCTGTTTGTCTTTTTAAAATATCTGTCATGGGCCCTGCCTCTTGCCTTTTCTGAGTTCATACTTTATCTCTCTAACTTTAAACCACATCTGAACACAGTTTTGGAGATTATTTTGTGTTCTGGACATTTTCAGGACAGTGTTAAAACCAACTAAAATGTAAAATTTTAAGCTGTGTAGGTAATCTGTTTAATTTAATGCATAACTTTGTTTTCTACGTAAGATGTTATATGTTACTAACAATACAATATACAGTATTTTATTTTTAAATATCATGGTCAACACACATTCATTGTGATTACTCAAAAATATTTTTCATTGCATTTCTACACTATCATATTAACATAAACATGATAATGAAACTGAATCATTTAATTTTTATATTAGAAGAAATTTAAATTTTACTGAAATTTAAGTTTGTTGTTACCTTTTCCTTCATATTGTCATGTGGAAAGCAGCACAGGAAGGGTAAATATACTAATTTGACAGCTCAACCAATTTTAGGCAAATTGCTACATTTAACCTCTCCACAATCACATTTCTATATCTGTTTAAGTCTTGTAACCAATATATATTAGTCCATGATACATAATATTGAGACAAAGGGAAATAGTGGAGTGAAAACACAAAACTGCTGCTGTTGCCGCTTTACCGATCAATACACAGTGCGTGTATGAGTGTATGACAGGTGTAAAGGGAAAGAGGGGAATTGATGACACGCTCTGTCATTCATTAACTTGACCTTGGAGCAGAGAGAGGCAGAAAATAGGAAACACATAAGGGGCATGAAGTCTGAATGCAGAGGCAAGGGAAGTGTGTTAAAGAGGGAGGAGTTGGAGAGGTGGAAAAAGAAAAGGAAAGGAAAATGCAGGAATGGAGAGGTAGGAAAGATGACTGAGAGGAGTGAGAGAGTGAAAGACAAAGAAACGGAGAAGATGGATGAACAGAATGTTAAGAAAAATGTGTGCATATGAGACAGAGAGAAAGACAAAGAGAAAGAGATAGCAAGGCACTTTTCCTCTTTCACCTTCTCTACCTCTCTCTCTCTCCATTTGGTTGTCTCTCTCAATGAAGACCACAATCCATCAAAGCTTACGGCTGCAGCATAGAGGCCACAACACCACCTCCTTTTCTTTTTTAAATTAAGATTTCATCATCTTTCTTCCTTTTTTTTTTTCTTTTTCAGTTCTTTATTTAATTTCAAACAGAATTCTGAGCTTTAGCTGATGCAGCTTCTGCGTTCATTGTTTTGAGAGAGCAAAGGTTACGGGGTAATTAAAATATACTGGGTCAACCTTTGATGTCATCAGGAAAACTGATGACAATCCAACTTCTTTTTTGAACCAAGCATCAACCTTCAGTGCTGAAAACTGCAGTTCCTCTAGTGTCCACAGGAGGCTGCTCCAAAAGGGAGTCAATCACCAGAGACTCCCATGTTAAAATGACCAACTTTACAACATTAAAAAGCATGTCTACAGGATGGATAACATTTTTCTTTACCTTTTTATATAAAATTACTGACATTCACAACCGCTGTACGAGGGTTTAATATTTTTTGACAGGCATCCCAACACAGAGGGCTGTAGCCAATCGTTGTCTGCTAGACGTCACCTTGAGTTACTGAACTGGACTTATTGACTTCATTTGTGGTGTTTGTGCCTTTTGGAGTATTTTAATTGAACTGTCCGCCAGGCTGCTAGACTGTCCAAGAAGTTTCAGCTTCAGGTTTGGTAAGTGAAATGCTAGTATTTTATTACTCTTTTTACTATTTAGCACAAATTAGCTTGCTATCATTAACTGATAGTTTAGCACTTAATCTTATTATCCACACATGGTCACGTCTGCTTCTGAAAATTGGATGTGGTGGCTGCCAGAAACCAATGGGTGATGTCACAGTTAAATTCATGGTTCATATACAGGCAGGGGAATCTTCCCCTGGCCAGGATTCGTCACCATGGTAAGAAAATGGAGGAGATGCTTGTGGAAAATAGGAGAAGCTTACCTTCTAACATGTGGTGTGAAAAATGTGCCGTTTTGGTGCTTAAATCTAACTAAAAACATCATCTGAAAATAAAAAGTCAAAACTAAAGGTCACCTAGTTCACATTACGCATACGCTGGTTGGATTTCATTTTCCCCCAGTACTTAAAATGTGATGACAGTTGTTGGTAAGTGATGAGTTAAATGTGAGAAAGTGTTGTCTAAGACTACAGAAAAACAAACTATTAATGACATCCTATTTTAATTGTCATGCCACTGGGTAAAAATGTTTAAATCAAGTAATTTACCTACCTTCCTTTATCACCTGCTGATCAACAATTGCTATTTTGTACAGAGATGGTACAGTTGTGTTTCTCTAGCACATATTCACCCACTTCAGATGCACTCAGCGACCATAAAATGGAGGGAACTCAGCTAATTAGGTTTGATTTACACCTCAGAATGTCACATAATTAAATTCATGCTACTCTAGCATGAAAACAAAGAACTGTCATCAGTAGGAGTCATTTGCTAACTTAAAATATTTTACAGAGTTGTAGCTTAATAGAGTGAATACAATGAAAAAGTTACTGCTTTAACACAGTTCTTCTATTGTTGGAGAAGTGTTTTGTCTTTGTCCTCCAGGTTGTTTATTTTGTGGGAACAAGTGTTTAACTTGTGGGAACAAGTTGGCTAAGCACCAGGTGACTTGTTTTCCTGTGATGCTAATGCATTTGTCCAGGATAAATAACTTGGTTAAACACTCGTTCCCACAACATAAACAACTTTTGTAGGGCCAAGAGCTAAAACACTTGTTCCCACAAGTCAAACAACCTGGAGGACAGAGAGATAAAATATATGTTCCAACAATATGAACAACTTATTTCCACAAAATAAGTAATTTGGTTGGACCAAGAGAAAAAACGCTTGTTCCCACAAGATGTTTCTTCAGTATAAGTCAGTTGTTCCCACAAGAGAATATCTTGATCCTAGAATACTAACAACTTGTTTCTCAAAAAATAAACAGATTTTTGTGAAAAGATAAAATTCTTGTTTCTCACAAGTTAAACAACTTGTTCCCACAATGACATGTCCATGAGAAAAATACCTTGTTCCCAAAAGGTAAATAAGTTGTTTGCATTATATCACTGTATATACATGTATAACTACATATATAAATTCATATTAAAATAGCTTTGCACACAGTAAAGCAATTTTAGTGATTTTGAGCTGTATAAGTCATTACTGGAATTTGACAAAGTTTGACAAAAAAAAAAAAGGTTTGAGAATCTGATTCCAATATCTACACATTAAAGACAAATGAACTTCTGACCATTGATGAAAGATGTGCAATAATGTTAAAAACTCTTGATAATTTGTCCAATCAAGTCCTTTTGAATTGTGTGATTTGATGCTAACTAAAGGCAACAGGGGAGACAAAGCTTTGACAGTGATTTTAGTTAGTTGCAATTATAAGCAGTCTTCTGCTAAGCAGCTTATTGGCACTTTGTTAAATTTTAATCTTGAAAGGCTGTAAAATAATAAACAAATTTAAAAAGATTATGGCTTTATGGCAAAAATAATCACCTTTCATCAAAGTAAGAACTATTTTTTTTTTCCAATTTTTATGGACTATAAAGAAAAAAAGGCCATAATTGTAAATAATAAAAATAAGTGATAATAGCAGCAACTGCCAGGAAGTCAAAACTGACCCGCGAGCGAAATGTATGTTACTGATGATAACAAGAGTGTTAACAACCTCTACTGAGATGCCCTTCAGCAACGTACCATAGGCCCAGCAGCTCAGAGAAACTGTGTGGAATAAATCACAAATTCTCAGCAGCTGAGTCAGTTTAAAGCCACAACGACACCAACAAATCAACACAAGGGCAACGGAGAGCACAGAAATCCTCGCAAAGCCCAGAAATCCATCAGGGAAACGAAACTTAGCAGCTACAAAGATGACAACGCAAACAAAGACATCAAAATGCAGTGTGATTCCAACTAATTTTATTTTATAGATTATAGTTTATTCTTTGTAGACTGGAAGATAAAGCACTGTAGCACCAAAGGGACAAATCAAAGATAAGGTCCACCCCTGGGAAAAAAAAATTTAAAATTCTCTGTAGAGAAACTAGAGGAAGGGAATACACATCAATGAGGCTTTAATCTGAACATCACTGTCAGTCACAATAACATATTAGATAACATTTTGTCCTACTTTTACTATGTTCCTGCCACTGTTCATGAACAAGCATGTTGTTTTTTTCATTTGTTAAGTTTTAAAATCCAATAAATTAACATTCAAAAACTTGTGAAGGAACAAAGCAGTGCTTTCCTTAGTACCAGGTGAGAGATAAACTCAAGTAAACCATCAATACTATCATAAATTCCAATTACGCACATAATACCAGTACTGAAGCATACTCAGTATTTAATTAGGGGTTGATGTTAATGTAAAACCTGTGTCTCGTGGACAGTTCTTCTGCAGGGTCCTTAACTGAATCCTAGGAAACCATATGCTGTAAACAAACTGAAATATCTCAGTAGCTAATGGATTGACCTTAAACACAGACATTCATGACCCCCAAATGATTAGCTCTAAAAATACTGGTGATCACACCATATAACACCACTAAGGAATAACAGTTGTGGTTTTAGGTGAACTGTCTCAATAACTATTGAGAATGGACTGATATCAAATGATGGACAGAAATAACTTTGTGTATGGCATAGTCCTCATTACAAATCTCAATTTTGAAACACCTGCAAACCCATTACGTTTCCCAACAGTCTCTGATTTGGTGTGTTCAGGTATTCGGTATTATCACTCTTATCATATTAGCAATTATCTTAATCTCTCATTTTAGCAATAAAAACAAAAAAAGTAATATGCAATGGTTTCCGTTACTGTTCAAACATGAAAGCCATTGTTCTGAGGAGCAGAGAGAAAATGTCTGTGATAACTTCTGAGCTACTTAAGTCAAGCTACAGGGGAATATAAAGGATGAAGATGTTAATGTTTTTGATTAAAACTTTTCAGATGCTGTTTCCTTTCACTTAAAACTGAGATATTTTTAACTTTAATAGCTTGGTGCTGTGAGTGGAGAGGGTATGGACCTCTCATCCCTGACAACTGCCAGCATCTATTTCCCAAGAGATACAAAGAGAAAACTGAGAAACTTTAGTGGATGAGTGGTGGTGCTGAAGGTCTCCGCTCGGCTGAGGCAATGTCAGCGGATCAGAACATCAGACGGGATCGGTTCACCTCTGCGCAGAGGCTGTCAGGCCTACAGAGCTGTGACCCAGTGAAAAGAATGGGAGGTGAATCTTCTCCTCAAGCTCATTTTTCAAGTGAGAGGAAGCTCCGCGACATAAACGACGACACCGCGTTAAAGATGAAATACTGTTGAGCTGATGAACGAGGCTGCGACCTCCCCGACCTGCAATAAAGCCGGAGGGGGACGGAGGTCAAAGAGGACGGATTTATGATCCCCTCCAGCAGCAGCAGCAGCAACTGCAGTGACAAAATGTCAGAGTCCATCTTCAGATACACACAAGCACACACACATGCTGCCCAACAGTCCCCCAATGAGACCAGATATAGACCCTGACCTCTGACCTACCAGTGGAGGAGGAGTAACAGTCTTTCTCCAAGCAGAGACGAGAGAGGACAGTTATAATTAAGACCATGGTTTATATCATCAGCAACAGCTTTAGCTTTTGTAGTGGTTTCAGCAGTGTTATTAGTACTAGCATACTATACAGCATATATATAGCCAGTATTTCTATATGCAGTAGTAGATTAAACATTAGCAGATATATTAGCACAAGTGGCATTAATATTACAGTTTCCATGAGTAAATTAACATTTTTGTTATTCCCACATTATTTTGTCATTATTGTCATTATTGTATAATGTTAGCACCAAACACGTATGCACTAAACATAACCATTGTGCGTAGTGAGATTCAGTAAAAAATTCAAACTTTTTTTATGTGTTTAATATAAAACAATAGTTGAACAAGCACCACATAACCCTAAATGATGATTTTGACTTCCAGCAGTCAGCTCTCCTCTCATCCACAGCTGCTATTAAACAGGTGCTGGATTATCTGGGTCTAAACGCTCTCTGTTAGAGTCCAGACTCTCCCAGTGGTTTTAAAAGTGGTATTTAAATCTGTTTAAACATGGTGAGCTGGGCTGCACCAGACTCTCCCGCTGATTTTAACAGCAGTATATTTGTAGGGTTACCAAAACTCACTTCTGGTGTGTGAAGTGCACTTTTTGCACTCAACATCAAGCTCCACATTTTGCAACCATTTCTGCTGCATATTGTGCTCTCCTGGTATGTGAGGAACTGTTGGATTACTTTTATTTCTAAAAGCAATGTCCTCTCAACAACATGGAAATCCCTAAATGTTTAGTGTAAGCACCATCGCAGCTGATGCAGCTAAATTTGATCTGTATTTATATTTTAATGCAGCTGATTTCACAACAAAGCTGTTCTCATTTAGATACTTTTCAGTTTTTGTTGTCAACCAGCTGTACAAGCATGGAATAGTGACACAGTCCACCATTAAGACTAATGTAAACTAGCCTTTTCCAACCTGCTAGTTTTCACTGCTAAAGTCCCAATTTTATAGCAACATAGTTGTCTGACAAAATCAGTGTTTATATGCAATAAAGTATTGGCTATTCTGTTATTTTGGCTTTTTGGCTACATGTATGGCCTCAGTCATTTAGGCCAAAAGACTGTCCTTAAACTCCCTGGCAACCTCCAGTCACTATGGAAAAATGTGTATTCTTTAATTGGTTGGAGAGTGGTTGCCGGAGGTTGTTGGCTATCACTAGGTGAAATCAGTCGCAATGAAGGTGCTGCACCAGAAAGCTCCTTGTGACTGGCTTGGTCACCTGTTGTTTGCATGGAAGATGCCAACTTGTCTTCAAACACTCTCCAACTACTTGCTGAGTGTCATTCAAATTCAGAGGTGGAACATAACAAAGTACAAATACTTCATTATTGTACCAGTAGATTTTTCAGGTATCTGTACTTCTACTTGAGTATTTATTTTTCTGACAACTTTTTACTTTTACTCCCTACATTTTTACACAAATATCTGAACTTTCTACTTCTTACATTTTCAAAACAGGCTCGTTACTTTTGGTTTAAGACATTTGAGGAGAGTTATTATTTCACGTCACTGTGTGTCTTCAAACATCAAGCCGATTTGAGTCTAAAAAATAAGACATGATAGGCAATCCTATTGGTGTATCAATCACCGGGGTTATTGCATACAAAGAGATGAAAGAGGCAAAATCATATAATTTATGAATCATTTGTAGCACCATAGTCAGGGGTTAAAGTGGAACGAGTGCAGATGTCTGTAAGTTGTGGTCGCTGTACTTCAGCATCTAGCTAGTCCTACAGAAGAGGAGCGAGCATAAAGGGAGGAACGTTATTAAGTGTCGGGTAATTTCAAATGCAAAGTTTCTATCAGCTCAACAAATATCAGCAAACACACAAACTGTTTGTGTGCAGTTTGTCTCACAGTGTGTCTGCGAGTTAAAGGTCCAGCTGCTGTATTTCCAGGGAGAGAAAAGAATGAGAGCTAACTTCACTCAGAGATGGAGAAAGATTAGAAAGAGCTTATATTTAAAGGTAAGGACTGCTCAGTGGAATTTGATA
>VUQS01002730.1:12018-24902 GCA_015108495.1 Heterochromis multidens | reverse complement strand
TTTTACAGTCTTGCCTCAAAAAAATTTTGTTTTCCAACTGTGCCTGACAACCCACAGCTCCTTATTTGTCTCCTCAATTCAAAGTAACCCACTATGAGTGAGATGCAACCTCACTTGTCTTTGTGCTGCAAATATCTAGTGCATCACATTTGTTTACTTTTCTTACAAGTGTCCTTTTGACTTAAAACTTGTTGAACATGATTTTAAGTGCGTAACATAGAGGCAGCATATTTGTGTTAGTGTGCAATATTGAACAGACCTTGATAAATTCTACCTCACAAACGACTTGTGATACATGATATTTTATTCACAGTAGTTACTGAATACCGATGACACTGCTTTAAAGAAAGGTGATTTGAACACCACAAGGGTTTAAGTTTAGAGGGTGTTTTAAGAAAAAAAAAAATGGAATGTATTTGTCTTGCTCTTAAAAAATTGCATACTTTTAATTGGCCTTACAATTTTTGATAAAACAGTGCCAATTGTTAAAAGCATTTTTGAAGCAAAGGCCATATATTAGTTTATCTTGCACTTGAGGTCAATTCATCCTTGATTTGTGTCATGTCTTGACTACTATAGTGAAAATATACAGATTTGCATTGAACAGAGCTGACACAGCACACCACACCCATTTTAGCAGCTTTACACTGGCATTTCCTCTCTTATCAACATTTTAGTTGCAATTTACATGGCTCTTAGTGGCTTAGCTCCAGTAAAGACAGAGTAATAGCCATAGGAGAGGTGGCCTTTATTTATTACCTGCAAAAGCAAACAATAAAAATAGTGGAAATAGTGTTAATGAACAATGAACATACAGCTAACAACTAGAGTTCAGGGAAAATCTTAATACTTATCTTTTTAATTTTGCTATCTTACAGTTTTTGTAGCCTTGTTTATTTTAAAGAAATATATTACTTTTATTCTATTTTAAATTGCTTTTGGACTCAAAAAAATAATTATTTGCCCTCATAAACATGAAGCAATAATTTTGAGTAAAATGCACCTAAAATATATAAAATCAAAGGTTTATTTATTCAAATAATTAATCATTCAGGAAAATGTGCTTAGTATAAACTGAATGTAAACCAATCAAGTAAATTTCATTTCGACAGATTCCATTAAATTTAACATTTTACATTGTACTTATGTAACAAAATTACATGGGAAATTTACATGTAATCAAATCACAATCAAGTCAGCATTTTGGGCATAAAGACTTTTTTGAATGTGTTAAAATGCTTAAAACTTTTGAAATAATTTTATGTAAAGAACTTTGACAACACACCAAGCTACAGAAGCTACGCTGGATGAGCTGTACAACAGCAGAACATATCGGACCCCGGTGATGCTTGCCAATTTAGTTGACCATGATGGCAAACCATGAAAGAAAGCTATAGGGGCTGCTCTGTGCCAGAAAAAATATGTTGCAGTGGACTCTTTTTTTTTTTTTCTGCAAAGACATTTGGATCAGCAGGGTTTTTGGACTTTCAATCAAAAGTAGAAAAACTGTCAGTTTTGAGGCATCATCTCCTGCAGCCCTTTTGGCCTGGTTTCCTTTCTGGTCTGGCCATGCCTGACAAGCCATTAGAAGATCTGCCTGCCTGCTGCAATGGATGGGCAAAATTCCAGACAACACAAGGAGTCAGATAAGGCTTAAATCATGAGAGGACAGCTTGGAGATGAAGCTAGAGTCCCTCAAACATCATTTCTACACTATGCTGAGCCCTAAAAGGGAGGGGGGTGAAATATCAAATTTTCAATTTAATGATTTTTTTCTTTTTTTTTTAATCTCTTCATCTGTCTGTCTTAGGTTTTACCTCTATCCTTGCTGACCACAACCCCTCCTTACCACATGACATTTCTAAAAGTGCTGTTTTTTTTTGTTTTTTTTCCCGGGAGATGCTAGAGAGTTACCCTCTCATTGGCTGCTCTGGAAGCCTTTTGTCACGTCTGTGCACATGTCTCGTTGAATTTGTGATGATGGGTAGGGATTCAGAGATGTCACATTGACTAGACAGCAAACAGTAAATACTTCTGACAGGAGCTGTTGGGGGGAAAGGGCTTCTTAATGGCTGGATGCTTCAAAAGCGACAAGAAAATATAAAATGACCATCACTTTTTGTTATCTCAGCTGTTTCTCCTGAAAAATATTTTAATTTCCTTCTCGTTCCATCATTGAATGCCATCTGAATTCACAGACACACACACAGATACACACACCTACAGTATATAAACAGAAAAATGGAGAAAACCTCCAATGTCCATCTAATAAAAGAAAAACCCACTTGTGAGCTGATTAGTAATTTGCTATTCATTCCTACACTGAGTTCAGTTTATTAGTTTAAATTTGTCCTTAATCTAGATGCTGATTAGCAGCTTATAACAGTGTAAGCATTCAAGGTAGCACCACATGAACGGATAAATCTAAGCAGATTAAATCTTCATGATCAAGGTCCTAAAATGTGTAATGGGGTCCCTTTTTTGTTTTTTTTGTTTTTTTTCGCTGTTCAACCTAATTCCAGAATAAGTAATTTCAATCATGAGGTTGTTAAGAAAATAACAGTAATAATAATAATTAGTCTGTTATTCACTTCAGTGTTGTGACAGCTCACAGCAACTATCAGCCTTAACAGCTACCTCAGAATTGGACTTTCAGGGAGTGATTCAAACATAGCAGAAACACTGGGAGCAGTGGATCACTGCACAGAGAGACTACATTGAACGGGAAAGAAGCCCAATTCAGGTCAAGCATGGACTTTAGTTTTAAAAGGCCCACCTTGTTTTGCACACATAAATGACCAACATAACCTACATAAAGCTACTATCCAATATTGCTTACCAAATTCTTGAGTCGTGCAGAAAATAACATACAGATGAAAAACCACAAGACAAGAACAAACGGTTTACCTTGTAAAGGAGCATGATGATCTGTCGCAATTTGAGCCTGTGGAAAACGCAGATGTCATACAGCGCTGATACAGCCAGAACAGTTACTCCGAGCTCCTTCCAGAGCATGCTGCAAGCAGCGCAACCCAAGCTACCAAGGAACCAGGCCACGAGCCGCCAGGACTCAGCATGGCCCCGCAGCCTACAGTGACGTATGTAACACAGCAGGGACAGCAAGAAGAAAAGGGCAGCGCCTTCATCAGCTCGGCCAACGACGCCTGCCACCGCCTCGGTGTGAATTGGGTGAGAGGCGTAGAGCAGGCCAGCCACTATGCTCCACAGTCCTCCTCCGAGCAGCAGGCGAGCGAGTGAGGTAAACAGGCCTGTCACAGCCCCGTGGAGGACCACATTAACCAGGTGGTAACCCCAAGGCTCCAGCCCACCCACAGCATGATTAAGGCGGAAGGAGAGGGTGCACAGGGGTCGGTAAGACTTATGGCTGCCACTGTGTGTGAGTAAGGTGCCCCAGAAGTCATCGTAGAAGATGTTTGTCCAGGGCGTTTCTGGAAGCAGGTCCTGATTGGTTTTAATTGCACGGCTGTAAAGAGAAAAAGAAGGGTCAGAAAAGGCCTTCTGATTACAAAAAAATGCAGTCTATATGCTACTGTATATGGACAGATGAAATCAATATTTGATGCAGTACTGAATGTTGACAGTTTGTCAATGTCAAAGACTACTAGACATCTGAACACAGAATTTATAGTTTATAGTTTCTACTGGCAAGCCACAGACAATCCTCTGATGAAGTTGCACAGCTATTCTATTCACATTGTGGACTAAGGAGAAAGAAAAGGTTGCGCAGAAGTTAAACTTTGCATTTGCCTTCAGCTTTAACCTTAAAGTGTGGTCATGTGGCATTCACACACAGAAAATCATAGGGTGAACTCTAAGTTCTGGGCAGCTTTGCCACCACCACTTTGGAATTAAGCAAGAGAACCACACCCAAACCCACAAATATAGGCACACAGTGAGTAATTTCTTCAAGTTAAGAAATAAGGTGGCCTGAGATGACAATTAACATGGCAGCTCAATCTGTCTGCTGCAGAGAAAAAAGGAACAGATTTGAAAAACTGAGATAAGTGTCCATGAATAAGTACAAATTAAAACATTACATGTGTAATTTTGGCCTCTGCTGGCAGGCATGGCCACCAAATAAAAGACCAGTTAGACTTCTCCTGACAGGGTTGAGCCTACATGACCTATGCTAATGTTGCTACATTAGCCACAAGCTGTGTGTCAGTGGCTGTGGGCACAGCCAACAGGGGTCAAGTAAGGGGGAAAGGAAGGCACGTTTCTCCCTACAGGAGTCCTTACATAGATGTAAACTAATTTCCTATCTATTCTGTCACGGTACAAGGTGTCCGACAGAGCATCAGACCTCTGCTGGTTTCTTCTTGTTTTATCTTGTTAGTGATGATTTAACGACCCTCTCCAGAGAGACAGTGTTTACAAAAAAACCCCCAAAAAATTCTCCCCAAAAAACCAGAGGTGTTGTAATTGCAAGCGTGATAGATGATACATGACAAGTGATAACAAGCCAAGTGCACCCGGTTGTAATCTGTCCTCACGGTAGTCACAATTAACACACAATTAGTTAGAAGACAGATGGGAGAAGGTGAGACTGAGTCTTCAAAAGCACACGACAAACAGTTTTTTTAATATATGATTAAAATAAACACAAATCTGAGAAGAATGAATGCATTAAAATAGCAGTTGTCTCAAAGGTAATGAACTGCTTCCTCAGCCACTCTGAGACTTTAAGCAGATCACTTTACGTTGGCAAAAAGCCCACCTCTCAATAGCAGAGAGCTAATGAGAGGTTTGGTGTGGTGCAGTGAGGATATCAGCATTTATCAAATCACAAAATGATCCATCACCCATCCTCTCTGAAAATGGTGAGTTGAAATAGTCCCACTTATAATGGATCTAAGGGAAATAAATACTACCAGGGCAGAGGATGTTGGAAAGGGCATGGAAATAATCAACAGGGATATAATAGAAATGCCTTGGATGTCAGCAGACAAATGATTGGGTTTTTCAACCTCCTCCAGTCAGACCGAAGGAGGTTCTAACCCTCCACCAGCAGGCTCAAGAGTCAGTAGCCCAATTCTACACTTCATGACTCAGATATGCCAGTTTATTTTCTCTGGCCCATTTGTCAAGTGAGATCTTCATTCCTCTGTAAAATGCTCGCATAAGAGGCATTATGGTTCAATTACATCTCAAAGCCATTTTGGATAGAGTGTACTCTTTTTCCATTGCACAGTGCGGTGGAGCTAAAGGGGCCAGATATGTTATATATTGCCTCAAAACCACACCAGATTTTTCTGGCAGCAAAGCACAGACAGAAGCCAGTGTGAGGCAGTCAAAGACCCACTGCATTTACAGCCTTGGCTTCCTGAGTCACCGTGCCAGGGCTCACTTCTCAGATTGTCTCCTTCTTATATGTCACAGTGGCAAGTGAGCACCTAACACACTGTGGTCAACGAGCAGGGAATCGAGGAATGCAGAGAAAGAGGGGGGCATGATATCTTAATCCACTCTGCAACAACTACACAGTGCAGAATGAGAGACACCCCCAACTGAATTAACACATTTGCATTATGGACACGGTCAGTTTCTCCACTGTATTACTAATTATAAAGGCACTGCTTGTTGTCACCATCATCATCATCATCATCATCATCATCATCATCATAAAACCCCATTGCTATACCAGCTAAGAGGCCAGCTGGAGAGGAAGGTTCAGTTTCTGTTGCTGGCTGGGCCCATTCCTCAGTAGAGCTGGCAGCGGGAAGGACCTCTCTGTGCACTGAAAGCCTTTTCCAGCCGAGAGCACATTCCTCCTCCAACCGCCAGCCTGTACACTGACTCCCGAAGGAACAGACGGATCATGTGGCTACTAACAAGAGAAGCCCCAGAAAAAAACTTTTATACCTCCCATTACTCTTTCTCAGTCATCTGCTTCTGGCTATCATCCTCAATTCCTCCACAACTTGTCTGGATCTCATTCACGTGCTTTAATCTGTCACTTTTGTTTTCTTGTCAGAATGTGGACTGAAGCAGACGGTGACGTCAGACACTGCAGTTTTATCCCTGTTGAGATTTGTTGGTTTTTTTTTGTGAGCAAAGTTTTTGATTATTTACGTAGCGCCATGTTTACTTACACAGCATGAAATATTTAATGAGAAGAAAAAGGCTGTTGTATAAGGCTTCTGCGCCTAGAGTATGTGTTCTACTACATACGCTGCAACCAGTTGGAATAATTGTGGTGAAACCAAAAACCTGAGAACTGTTAAAAACATTTCCTAAACTCAATATTTTTAGAAAAGTGTAAGGTCGCCAAAACAAGATTGTGTGCGATCCCGCTGAACAGAGAAAACAAAGACAACAAGGTGTCTGTTTATATCACATGCCTGACTAACTTGCCCTCATAGCTTTACAAATATGATCATTTCCATTCTAACACCACTTCTGAGAGCCAAGCTGGGACACTGACCATTTCTTGTATACAGCAGACAGTCCTTCTGGTTTGTTAAAGACATTCTTTGTTCATGGTCGACTTAGAAAGAAAAAACAGCCTTGCTTTTGTCACTACTTGAGCATCATAGGTTATGTTTTTGTGGCAGTTTGTTTGTATGCCTACCTGTCTGAAGGAAGTACAAGACTGAATTTTGTGAAATATGGTCAAGAGGTGAATCATGGGCAGGGAAAGAACCCAAATTTGATGCAGACCCAAAGTGTTTTGAAAATATATACTAATCAGGCATAACATTATGACCACTGACAGGTGAAGTGAATAACACTGATTATCTCTTCATCATGGCACCTGTTAGTGGGTGGGATATATTAGGGAGCAAGTGAGCATTTTGTTTTCAAAGTTAATGTGTTAGAAGCAGGAAAAATGGGTAAGTGTAAGGATTTGAGAGAGTTTGACGAGGGCCAAACTGTGATGGCTAGAGACGACTGGGTCAGAGCATCTCCAAAACTGCAGCTGCTGTGGGGTGTTCCCTTTCTGCAGTGGTCAGTATCCATCAAAGGTGGTCCAAGGAAGAAACAGTGGTGAACCAGTGACAGGGTCATGGGTGGCCAAGGCTCACTGATGCACCTGGGGAGTGAAGGCTGGCCCGTGTGAGCCGATCCATCATACGATCTTCTGTAGCTCAAATTGCCAAAAACGTTAATGCTGGTTCTGATAGAAAGGTGTCAGAATACACAGTGCATTGCAGTTTGTTGTGTATGGGGCTGCAAAGCCTCAGACCAGTCAGGATGCCCATGATCGCTGAAAGTACCAACATGGGCACATAAGCATCAGAACTGGACCACAGAGCAATGGAGGAAGGTGATGAATCACATTTTCTTTTACATCGCGTGGCTGGCCGGGTGCATTTGTCTCACTTACCTGGGGAACACCTGGCACCAGAATTCACTATGGGAAGAAGACAAGCCGATGGAGGCAGTTTGATGCTTTGGGCAATGTTCTGCTGGGAAATCTTGGGTTTGCCTTGGGTCCTGCCATCCATGCAGATGTTACTTTGACACGTACCTCCTACCTAAGCATTGTTGCAGACCATGTACACCCTTTCACGGAAACAATATTCCCTGATGGCTGTGGCCTCTTTCAGCAGGATAATGTGCCCTGCCACAGAGCACAAATGGTTCAGGAATGGTTTGAGGAGCACAACAACAAGTTTGAGGTGTTGACTTGGCCTCCAAATTGCCCAGATCTCAATCCAATTGAGCATCTGTGGGATGTGCTGGACAAACAAGTCTGATCCATGGAGGTCCCACCTCACAACTTACAGGACTAAAAGGATCTGTTGCTAACATCTTGATGCCAGATACCACAGCACACCTTCAGGGGTCTAGTGGAGTCCATGCCTCAACGGATCAGGGCTGTTTTGGCAGCAAAAGGGGGACCAACACAATATTAGGCAGGTCATCATAATGTTATGCCTGATTGATGTGTGTGTATATATATATTTGAATTTGGCACCTTAGCTCTGTTCTCATGTCCACTGTATTTAAGTCATCTTGGTTCATTAGACTACTGGCCTCTGAATATTCACCCTGCCACCACCAAGTTCCTGTTAAAGTATCATATCATATCATATCTGTAATATATATCCTGTGTCAATGTGGATGTTCATGTCAAACATGACCAAAATGTAAAATAATGAGGTCAGTATGTAATCCATCAATGTAATCTATGTATTCTAAGTAATCCCTGTGAGTCAAACAGTTTTTTCTTCTTTAGGATGTAATAGCGGATGTCCCAAATATGGTCATCTCAGGCAAAGAACAGAGCCAAGAATTGAAAACAGTTTTTATATTCTTGGCACTGGTCATTGAGAGTGGATATCTGGATTTTGTCATCTCAGGCACATGGCCCCATCCAGCAGTTTAAACCCTTTGTTTGTGAAGGGCAGCCAATCAGAAGAAAGTTGTCTTAAAGGAGGGGAGCTAAAACAGCTCGTTTCAGACAGATGAACTGAGGGCTTGCGAGGCCCAGTTTATGATGAATGAGGATTATTTTGAACTCATTGAATCATGCAAAGCTACTCTAGTAGAGTCAAAGAATAAAAATATAGAGCCAGAAATAGGTCCTAATTAAGAGGAATAAACAGGCAAAAGATACTTACATGGCTGCTTCAGGCTACATATGTCCACCATAAAGACAACCATCTATGTGAACACAAAATTCATATTTTTTCAGATTGTCAGTTTGAGTGATAAAAGGTTCTAATCCTTCCAATAAAACACTGGATAAACTGAGTTATGGCTGATTTACCTTCCATTATAAAACAGACACACATCACTTTGTCACCTTGATGCCAAGAATAGATATGCCCAGTTTTTTTCTCCTGTTTTTTTAAGGCGAAGCACATCGCCAGCACAGTGGGAATGCATTATTCAAATAGATCTTTGTTACTCCTCCAAGATGATTGTGGCACAATCAGCCATGAAATAAGTTTGCTGTTTTAAAAGTGTTATTCTCCCTCCAGGTCTCTCAGGTGTAGCTTTGTATTCAGGTCGGCTCGTCTGCGCCAAAAATCAATCTCAATCAAAGGTGGCGAGGAGTTTATCATAAATTATCATGAAAAGGGTTCCCACTCAGTAGATGCTTAATTACAATCTCATTTGAATAAGTTTGCATATTAATGAGTTTGGAATGAAAATGGTTTGTGGGGTTTGTGATGGGGGGCCGCGGGGTAACCCACGGCGATAATGACGGTCCTTTAAAATGTATGCAATATTATTGCTGGTGGAGAGCTGCACACTTCTTATGCACACATACACACAAACACATAGTCATGCACATATGCGAAGGCCCATAGAAACACAACACGCAGACATATGCTCAAACACACTTGAAAGAGAGACACACATCCGCACACATGCTATACACACACATTAGTGCAAGCACTTGCACACACAGGGGCGTTATAATATGATTAATGGCGGAGTGTCTCTGACATTAATAAACTATAACCAAATTAAAGACTTCATTAGTCTCAACTTGGGCTCAGTGTTTGGTCACACAGTGAATCAGCGCTGTGTGATATTTGCCATGCATGACTTTTCCTTTTTCTTTTCACGCCACAAAAGTTTACTTTCAAAGAGAAGTCAGGTTCTGTCTGTTTGGAAGCTGAGTCACGTGATGCTGATATCTGTGAAAAGATGCCTTTGCATTTTGTCTGGATGAGGTGTGTGTGCGTGAAATGGATGCTTGGAGATATTCATCTCACAGTTTAGTCTGTTCTTGCGGGCGCATATCAGAAGGAAAGTTCACACAAGTTCACACAGGGGCACCAAGTTGTGAACATTTACTCTCTAAAAAAGTCTTACAGGAAGAAACACTGAATAATTTAAGTAAATCATAAGACGTTTGTTTTGGTTTTTTTTACATGAAAGGTCTTGCCCCTGTTCCCATACTTTATGATTGAACACTGAGAAATCCAATTTCCCACATTTTCGCCTCATAAAAAAGATAGCAATATTGTAATTTCTACAGGAGCACTGGCAACAGTTCGGTAAATTGTATTAATGTTGCTAGCAGCACCAACTTTTTTTTTTCAAATGTGTACATATACAAATGTCACATCCCAGCTGTCATAGGGTGACACCCTGGACAGATCTGTTGCAGGGCTAACACACAGACACAGACAACCATACACACTCACATTCACACCTAACCTAACCTGTTTTGCATGTTTTTTGGCTGTGGGAGGAAGCTCGAGTACCTGGACAGAAGCCATGCAGACACAGGGAGAACATGCAAACTCCACACAGGAAGGCCTTTGGCTGGATTAAAACCTAGGACCTTCTTGCTGTGATGGAACAGTGCTAACAAGTGCACCACCGTGCTGCCCCATATTGTTGCTAAACAGATGGTGTTTAGTGGTGGATAGTGTGGTTAGGGGCATCTTCAAGGTAAAATGATTACATTTTTAATCATTTTGATTAAAAAAAAAACTTATTTCTCAACTCCTAAAATGCAAAGTCTGAAGGGGGCCACTGCTCAGAACACGAGAGACCCAAACAGCCACATGTGTGAAGTTACTTACTTAGCTATGTTTTAAAATCTAATTTAAAGACTTTCCAGTGACAACTGGGAAAAGCTCCAGTTATGTTCTGATTGACTGTTCCTCATAAACAGAATGTTTGAGTAAGTTAATTAAATAATAAGTTAGTAAATTTTAGATGATCATATTAAGGATATCCACTCTCTGGCATCATACAGAGCCAAGAGTAGAAAAGAAGTGTTTAGAGCAGTCTAAAAATATATAATCTTATTATGTTATTATGCTATTATATAATAGGTCCAATTTAAAGTTTTGCTTCATCACTAGAAGCTTGAAGATGACTTAATTGTAGGATATGATACAACAGAGTTAAAGTGCAAAATCTTTAAACCCACAAACTAAGGCTGAATAGCAGGTGATCAGTCAGTGTAGCAAATAAGTCAGGCAAGGGGCAGACAAAAGGGTAAGGTCAAGAAAAAAAAAGATAAAAATTCAGTCTAAAGGTCATACACAAGGAAAGTAGAAAACACAAGGAAAAATGAGAAACTCTGGAAAACTTGACTGCAAGTAGTAACAGGACCATCTGGCAAGCAGGAGGTGGACAAATGGTGGCATATTTACTGAGGTGACTATTTAGTTAATACTAATGAAGGCAGGGCAGCTATCACAAAGGAGGGCTGACTAACAAAAGAATGAAGTAAAACTTAGAGGAATACACAAGAATCAAAGACTAAAAAATAAAATAGGAAAATGAAAAGCACGAAAAAAACCCAACAATAATCTTAAGCCAGGATAAGTAGGAGGTGGGGGATTTACGGGGGTACCCACAGCATAGTTTTGACTAGGCACCCTTTAACAGATTAATCCGGCAGTGCTAAAATGTAGCAGCAGCTGCTGTCTTATTCTCACTACATGATCACATGCTGGGCAAACCAGTGTCGCTAAAAAGTGTGTTATATTCTTAGAGATTGAAAATGAACTGTTAAAAAAAAAAAAAACAGTGCGTAGATATGTATTTTTATTTTTATTTTCACCATTCGGAGAGCATGTAATTAAAAGAAAAAGAAAATGAAGAAATGAAAGTTGTATTCACTGGCAGAAACAATATGTGTTATATAATCTCATCAATGTGTTTTTCAATGAGGATAATCTTTATGAAACTCATCCTATTTATGTCCACTTTAGAAGAGGAGCCCCTCACAGCAGTGTATTAAACAGCTCTTTCAAGAGATACTTAATCAGCTGGCTGCACATGCTCAAGCTCCAAACAGGTGTAACGATCATGAGTCAAAAGCGCAGCCTTTGCACTTGAGCCAAACCTTTAAACGGATCTACATGCAGGTATAGGCGATCCAAACTTCTTTTTTCCTTCTCTGATCTGAATCCCAAATAATAATAAGGATAAAATGGATTGCACTGTGCGTCAGAAACATCCAAATGTTGTTAGTTCAACGGGAAGACGATGCCATCTGCATGACAGCCTCCAGCTTCACTCCACTTCACTAAATGACATGGATTTAATGGAGGAGCAGCCCTTCCTTCCAAAATGTGTAAAAAAAGAAAAAAAGTATTTCTGAGTATTCACTCTTGTCAGCAGCCATATCTCGAGACTTAAAGAGTCTGTCCCTGCTGCTGATCTGTGATGACCCATTTATCTGCTGCTCTGTGGGGAAATAACTTGACACAATGGAAAGAAAGTCTCAGAGCACCCATTGCAAGTGCCTGAGAGGAAAAAGAGGAAGAAAAAAACCCCACAATGAATATTTAGAGATTTCACATTTTTTCAAACACGAGTGTCAATTTAACACTGTTCAGTTTCTCATAAAACCAACTGGATTCATGTTAAGAAACACAAATATCAATGCTTATAGTAATCCCACTTGTTTTGCGGTATAGCAGCTGATTTCTTTGGACAATTGTTCATAGACTTCCAATCCAATTGTGATGGGACATTTTCAATGGACAAAACATATTTATTTATTTCATATTTAAGATACAAACATATTTGTTATTTTTCAAAACAAATGAGGAGGTTAAATGAGGTTAAATCACTGAACAGGGCAAACCATGTGGCTTGACTGGTAACACGTCAATACCCCTATTTATCATTTATAAATAGCAATAAATATTTAAAGATTTGATAATATTTGTGAGCAGAAATTTAAAAAAAGTTTGACTGTTTATTAATACATTCCTCAAGAATCTGGCATCCTTAACTGATGTTTAAACAGTTATACAGAATGATCAGAAGGACTGATAGCCTAGCCTAGCTGTAGTTGTAAATATATTTATTAATAAATAATCATGCACATTCAAAAGCCCCACAGCATGTTAAAATCATGCACAAAAAATAACAGCCATATTTTTTAGCTTTGTTGAATCTGTCTCAATGTCAGATTGATGATTATCATG
>VUQS01002730.1:0-11998 GCA_015108495.1 Heterochromis multidens | reverse complement strand
CACTCTTTTTTAAATTTTTTTTTTTATTAAAAAAAAAAAAAAAAAAATATTAAAATTAAAAAAAAAAATAAAAAAAAAAAAAAAAAAAAAAATCAGGGTAACAATATTAGTGCAATATCTATATCAAACTTAAAAAATATAAGAGCAATAATGCTATCAGTCAAAATCTCGTATAGCTTTGTTTATTGTATATTTGGCTTTTTGTATGTCTTTTGTTGGCAATTAATTAAACTTAAAGTACAAGTGCATGATGGTGGTGAGAGATTTTGTAACCATAACTGTACAAAAGCATGCAAAAGGAACAATTACACTATTATTTATGATATTATCATATGTACACTATTGACATGATATCAATATTTCAAATTTTAATTGTCACCGTAAGTGCAATACATAGTGATCTATAAACCCATAAACATGATCATTCACTGGTTTAAAAAAATCCTTTTTGTTTGTCTTTTCTTTTTTTCATTTTTCTTATTTCTTTTGTTGTTTTTTTGTTTTCAAAGCAACAATGAAGAATTGATGACCGACTGGAGGTTTAACTGGTTTGTATCTGTCTAAAACTCATGAAGTGAATTGCTTATCTACTAAATTGTACAAATTGAAGCTTACTTACTCTCTGGGCATTTAGCAGCATCTCATGGGCTTCTTCAGTAGATGGTATAAGAGAAGTAAGTACTTCATTAAAATATACATAGGCTTTTGTCTTTAAATTTTAAATATTCTATAATTATACACTCACACGATACATATAAATTGTGTGTGTGCAAATACAACCCCATAAATCACATTACTATTCTTAATAATGGTAAAATATTTTAACAGTATTATATTGCCTGTTATCTTTTCACAGGAGAAATCATAATTTCATAGATTAACATAAGTTAACACCAATACTTAAGTAATAACCCTTACTTCTGCTCACAGCTACATTGTAGAATTCTTTATGTGATATGTGTTTATGCACCGTTTACCCTAAATGTGCTTAATTGACAGAATTATGGTATTAAATAATGTATAACTCCTTAGCATATGTAATTTTAGAAAGGTGTTAATGCTCATTAAAACTGCAAAAGCTCACTTTAATGTATCTGAATATATGCATCAGCTATTTTCTCAAACATATGTCACATTAAGTTCATGCAATAAACATGTATCATGCTGAGAATGAAAATCAGTACTTATTCTACCACTCCATCTCTGCTCATCAGCACTATGAGAACATAATGAGCACACTGTAAACATTATGTAATACTCTCTAATGCATAATGCTTCATAATGTTTTAAGTAGAGTGTCACCTTTGTTCTCCATGGGAAACATGGCTAGTGGAGCTCAACTTTTGTGAAGAATGTGCTGATTCCCCTGCAAAGGAACAATGCAGCTGTCAGCGACGGTGCTGCATGTGTAGTTAGACAGGAATGCAACACCGCCTGAGAGACCTTGGGTTTTCAGGAAAGGGAGAAATAAAGACAAGAGAGGGAAGAAAAAGTGTGTGGCGTCCAATCCAATAATGGAGAGCATCATTCATCCTTGATGCAACAGCAGAGACTAGTGGCAGAAGGTAGCAACGTATGCCCACCTCTCTCCTCTGTTTCCATTTTTCCTTTCATTCTTGTCATATTGGTTTACCTCTCTTCTCCTCAATCACTCTCCTGTTGTTTCTTCTCTTTTTTTTCCATATTCACTTGACCTTTTCCTCTGTTTGCAAGATTATTATGGCTACAATTATTACAGATTATGCCGAGGGAAGAGGAGTGTGTGCGCCTGTGGGTGTGCACTTAAACACACACACACTTACACGCTGACATAAAGCAGCTTTTTATTAGGTCTGTACAATGGCGCTTATTGACTTTTCATATCACCTAAAGGGCAACACCCATGAAATAGAGGACTTATATTTCTGATGTTTTCTTGTATTAAGCATGCATGTGGGAATTGCTTCCCACCCTTTTCAGCCCCTGTTGCTAATTTTACACAGAATTTTATAGAAGCTGCTCAGGAAAATGAATTATAATTTATTAGCAATTTTACCACAAAAAAGGTTCCAAACAAGAGTTTTTTTTAATAAGTGTAGCTCTTTAGTGACAAAACAGGGAGCAAAAGCTACTGAAATCAAATTGAAATTGAAACCAACATGCTTCCTCTACTTGTTTCCTTTGTCAGTCTTTGTATTTGCTGCCACACACAAACACAAATCATCATATTTGACTGTGTATTTCGCAGCGTGTTGATGAGCAGAAGCCAAAAGGACGGGAGGTGGAGAGTGTTCAGCTGTGTGGAAGAATCTGAGCTTAATCAGAGCTGAGGGCCAGCAGATTAATTACACCACGACTTCCACACACAACACCTAAAGCCTCATGTTGACACGCACACACACACACACACACACGCGTGCACACACACACACACACACAAAGGCGCACAGACACATACGTGATCAGAAGCACACAACACCGGTGGCCCTGGCTAATAAAGACAGCATGCTAATGAGCAAGTGTAGCCTCTAAAAAAAAGGAAGAGAAAAAACAGCCTCAGAGCAAATAATTCATAAAGTCATATTGATCTGTGAGTAGAGGCGTTAAGCCTCCATTAAGGGCAACAAAAGGAAAGCATCATGCTTCATCAACAGGAGAAGCTGAGGGGAGAAATGTGAGATCACAGACAGATTGTCATTAAGGACGTCATGTGACACGCTTGTCATGTTTGCACCCCACACAATGCACGCGCAATCATCGTGACAGGACAGGCGGGAAAGTGGAAGTGTGGCGCCCTCACATTGTAACACACAGGGAGAGGAGGGGAAAGGGAGAGAAGGGAAAAGACAATAATGAAAGATTAAGAGGAGGAGAAGGAGAACAAGAAGGGAGGGCTCCTCTAATAAATCAGAAAAACATGCAGCTCCCATTTGTTTGGGGATGGACTCAGGCAGAGCTTTTATGAGTGTGCTGCGATCCTGCAGCACACCGCATGAATACTAAATCTTTACTGTTAAATAGCCACTCTTGAGTCGACACGGTCACCATGACAGGATGAGATGGAAGCGAGTGGAAAAATTCACTTGCTGTGCAGAATCAAGGCTTTGGAATAAAGGGTCAGTTCACCCAAATGATAAAAAAAAAAATCCAAATACCTTTAAAGGTATCTAGAAATATACCGTTATATAGTTTTTGAACTTTACTGTAAAATATATTGTTGAATAGTTGCATCTATCTTTAGCATATTTATTATAGATGCAGTGGAGATTCAATTAAATTCATTTCAAAAGGATTTATTGGCATTAAAGTTTAGGTTAGCTACAGTGGTGGACTTCCTGTTGGGAGCATTGGAATTTCTGGTGGCCTGGCATGAACAGTCAACATGGCCATCGATAAAATAACAAAAAGGGATGAATTGGCTGACTTGCCCTTGAACATAAACCATATGATTTGGCTGTAAGTTGTCCATTAAAGATGCATGTGTACATGTGGCGTGCAACTTCTACCTGCTTCTCTACTGATAATATTCAAGTTGCCAGATCAAATGCAGGAGAAAATAAAAGGTGGAGAGACAGACAAAAGTCAAAGTAAAAAGATTTCCAGCAGTAAACACCAGTTAGGGAACAGGACAGTCAAAAACACTAAATACAAGCCCCAGCCCCCCCGTGACCCTGAATTAGATAAGTGGAAGAGGATGGATGGATAACTTTCCACTTATCTAATTCAGACGAACATAGTGGATGAACACACAGTACCTGTTATACCTGTTAAATTAACACTAGGGGTGTATGTATACCAGTACTGAAAATAACCACATATATTTTTAACATTTTAAAATTAATAATCGATTGAGTTTAATGCTCATATTATCATAAATATTTATGTAACAGTTTTTTGAACACTTTGTATTCTTTACAGTTGTGCATATTTTTAATCAAATCATTGGCAAAGAAAGGGAGACCAAATCCATCCATTCATCCATCCATCCATTCATCAATTTTCTTCTGCTTATCCAGGGCCGGGTTGCGGGGGCAGCAGTGTAAGCAGAGAAGCTCAGACCTCCCTCTCCTCAGCCACCTCCTCCAGCTTATCCAGTGGAACACTAAGGCATTCCCAGGCCAGCTGAGAGATAAGCTGAGAGATATAATCTCTCCAGTGTGTTCTGGGTCTACCCCGTGGCCTCTTCCCTGCAGGACATGCCTGGAACACCTCACCCAGGACGCATCCTTGTCATATGCCCAAACTACCTCAACTGGTTCCTTTTGATGTGGAGGAGTAGTGCCTCTACTCTGAGCCCCTCTTGAATGACTGAACTCCTCAACTTATCTCTTAGGGAGGGGCCAGCCACCCTTGGGTAAAAAGCTAATTTCCCCCGCTTGTATCAGTGATCTCATTCTTTCAGTCCCTACCCATAGTTTGTGACCACAGGTGAGCATAGGGACATAGACCGGTGCAGGGCCTCAATCCGTCTGTCAATTTCCTGCTCCCCTCACTTGTAAAGAAGCCCCCAAGATACTAAACTCCTCCACTTGAGGCAGCAACTCGTGCCTGACCCAGAGTGGGCACTCCCCCCTTTTCTGGCAGAGAACCATGGCCTCAGACTTGGAGGTGCTAATTCTCATTCCCGCTCCTTCACACTGGAAAACAAGCTGCAAACTGCTCCAGTGTGAGCTGAAGGCCACCACCTGATGAAGCCAACAGGATCACATCATCCACAAAAAGCAGAGATGAGATTCTGAGACCAAATACACAATAAACAAAATTAAAGATATCTTGTGGTATTTCTTTCCCACCAAATTTCTTTAGGAACTGAAATATTTTAATCTTTTGACAACAACAACTGAAGTGAAACGATTATTGTGACAGCCTTCATCAACACACAGGGTTAGCTTGCACAATTAGCAGTGTGAACTGGGTGGCTTGTGATGGCCTGAATTATGACATATTACACAAGTAAGCAGCTCACACTTAAAGGCTATACTATGAGTTACTCATATATTTGATTACATAATTGAATTCTTGTTATGTAATTAGGACCTTCATGGAAAATCACACTATATCACTGGCATACAAGTCTTATGTGACATAAAATTCATATGACAATTAAACAATTTGATAGGCCTGAGGGAAGCAGGATGCAGAGAATAACCCTCAGCAGATTCTCTGTGCCTACTACAATCTTTACTGCATACTGCATAATGCATTTTGTATATTATTGAACTAAAAGACGGCTGCACGGACTCATTTTCTGTTTTCCATTTTTTCATATATTATGTAATGAATGCTCCGTAGTCCTTTTATTTTTACAGGCTGTGTGTGTGTGTGTGTGTGTGTGTGTAATCTGAAAACATTGCGTACCTTCGAGCAGAGATAAAACTATTTTGATGTGAGTCAGAAGTGCTGTGAATATAGTTTGAATATTGGGTATTGTGTTTACAGTTGTGAGAAAAAGGCAGAAGATTTTATCAGAACTGTAACAAATGTACTTCATTCAAATTATTTTATTGTGTTGCATCATTTTTCTTAAATATTTATTGATTTGACTCTATACTGTAAATGTTTTGGGTGCATTGTGTGTATATTATGCAGGTGTCACTGATGCTTGTGCTGAACATATTTGAAAATACTTTAATTTTTTTGGTTGCATCCATTCAAGCTCTGCCAATTCCTTTCTTTGAGAGCTGCAACCATCCCAGCAAAACAAACAAACAAAAAAAACGATGCTGAAGAGCAGCACAGTGTCCTCTGGATAATCGACAGAACAAAATGTTGAATGGGTAATGAATGGGTAATATGAAGCATAAGGGGGATGACACGTTTGCTTTTTACCAGCAAGTATGCATAGACAAGCAGCTGTGACGCAGGTAGCATTGTTCACCTGCTTGCTTCCATACCTGGAGGACTAAAAAGTGCATCTAACAGAAGCCAAATATCTTTTTTAAGAATTTCTGATTTTGCCTGTAAAATAACAGTGGAACATCTGAGGCCTATTGATATGTTGTGACCTCACACCAGAAAAGGTGAAAGTCTACTGTGTGCCGAAGGTACATCGTGACTACAAAATCTTCGGAAACCTATGCCGTAACTTATGGCACAACCTGACATTCACCTCCCTAGAAATGTAACTATATGTTGTGTCGACACTGCCCACAAAGACTGTGATTGGCCTATTCGGTACTGTCGATTCCTCCTATGCATTTCTGGCTACTTCTTCTGCTGCTATTTTTCAAACAGATTGGATGAGAATGTATCAACTTGAAGAGAGACTCTCCACTGCCAAATAGTAGTTTGGCAGCAAAATTGCAGAATATTGGAAGCACACCAGCACAGGTATAAATGTTTGCAATGCCATTTGCATTTCCACTTTCATAGGCTATGTCACAGACTCTACATTGATTCAATGCAGAAATCTAAATCAAGCGTCAGTCAGCAGCAGCAAAGCATCTCCTCTGGTCCTGCGTTATACATAGGCAGGTGTAAAACCAGGAGGAGGTACTATATTAGGACTTTTTTTTGGTCAGAAACTAAGTGGTAAGTCTTTTTTCTTTCAGTTAAGAAGAGCTGTTGCTGGTTTGCTAACTAGAAATGTTTCATGATCGTCAATGAATTTTTTCCTGACCTTCTTGCTTTCAGTCAAATTCAATAATATAGCTGAAATCTATGTGATTCCTTAGAATCATCACAGTGGGCTAAAATAGCATATAAACTTTTTTTGTATGTCCAAAAGCTTATTATGTACCCAGTAGTATGCCAACTGCATATTATTTGTGGCGTAATATTAGAGTATACAAGCGCAGGACACTACGTCTGCATAAATACAATGTAGTGCAGTAGTGACAATGCTGGAGAGTGACCAAGGTACTCGAGGTACTAACATCAGTAAATTGGGATTCCAAAGAAAGGATGATGTAATGAAGCAATGCTTCCGAAAAGATACTTAATACTGATATTCACCCAAAAGTACATGGGGCCACAGTACACAAAACAGTATATAGTACAAAGTTGGGCTGATATCAGATTGTCACTGGATGATTACTCAAAAGAATTCACAATTCAATAATATGCGCTGTTAAGCAGCACTTCCTGCCAACTGTCTTCAACATCCCCAAAATCTAGCACACTATCTACTTTCTATTTTCTGTTTTACAGTGGATTGCAGCCAAGCAATAAGGTACAATACTGCCACTAAAGTATTTACAGTATTATCATATAGGTGTTAGTAACATAATATCAATATTTCTTTTTAAAATACCAAGGGTATTTTATTGTAATAATTTCAGATTCTTGATTGGAATTTGTAACATCTTAAAAGGGAGTTCTTTCTCCCCACCATCACCAAGTGCTTGCTCAGAGGGAATTGTTGGGGTCCTTTTCTCTAATATTGTAAGGGTTTTAACTCACAATAATGAGCACATTGTGATGACTGAATAAAATTGAAATGATTTCATTTGAAGTGATACCCATATTTATATAGACATCTGACACTGTAATATTATAATCACAAAAAACAAGAAAACACATAATAGACCCCCATTAAGATATCCTTATTTTCTTTTGTATCCTCTTTTGGCTTAACAGTGTCCTTTATAATGAAAATTCCTGAAATACTTTTTGTCAGAATTGGGATATGGTCCCCTGCACACCGAAGCACCTTGGCTCTCCCAGGCAGTTTAATACCTGCAGTGTGGAGGGAAAGGGAGTGCAGCATATTTTGTTGCTCATCTAAATGATTACAGATTATTCAGATAGTGAATCGTAGCTGTTTGTAGCTGATGTCTTGTAATTGCTGAAAATCAGTGCTGTTCACTAGCAGATAGGGAAGACTCAATGACTTGCAAGTATTCTGCGTTTTATCTCGTTCAGACATGAATTTTTCCAATTCCAAACCAAAGCCATTGTGAGGAAGGCACTTTCATTATATCAGAGATGGCTGGCTGTTGGACATACATTTAAGTAATAAAAGACCACACAATGTATGCGTGTCCATTGTTCAGGGTAGTGAAGTAATAAGTTTTTGCGAGTGCAGCTAATTCAGAGTGTGTGTATAGGATTTACATAGCACTTTTTCTCCATTTTCACACATGTATGCACACATACGGGCTTCTGCTTGGTGCCTCTGAATGATTGAGATTGCCCTGGCAGAGGTCCAAACCTTGTTTTGGGTTTAACCCATGCTGAGAGAGGAGAGCAGAAGCAGAGAGTGATATACTTCATCCCGACTCTCATTAGACAATTCGGGGAACACGTCAAACTGCAATTTGTTTCCCTTGCATCCAATAAACAGCTCATTCACCGGTCAATCAGTCACCACAGCAGCTAGTCAGATTAAACCCAGCGGAGGTTGACAGAAAGAAAAGAGAACCAGAGGAGAGGACAGCTGAGGCAAAGAGCTAATGGCCAAATACCACTCATCTGAAATATCTGTCGCCTTTTGCTCAGTGATGCCTTTGGTGACCACAGCAGTTTTTGGAGATTGGTCCTGTTTATGAGATGAGTGATGAGAACACCACCTGGTGGATTACACACTGTAGTTTATTTATGCTAACACTTCAGAACATATTAGGTCAGCAACAGTATTTAAAATGAGAACATTTCGGGCAGCCGTAAGTGGAATCATCTGAAATGACATATATGTGTAAATGTGTCAGATGTGTAAAAGTCTATTACGTTCAGCAGGGACTAGTTTCTTTAAAGCAAGTGAAAATAGTGGGTGATAGTAAAGGAGAATAGACAGCATTAAAAACCATTGTGCAGCAGTTGTTAACCTGAAATATTGGCAGAAATGTAACTGCTTCACACCAGTACCAGAGTCTTCCCAGAATTACCGACAGCAGCCCACACCAATGTGAACAAACAAACAAAGAAACAAACAAAATAAAACAAACAAATATTTTGACATGTGAATGCTTGATATGTATGCTTTGAAGCTTCATTGGAATACACTGTTTTTTCCCTGCAAACTCACTATATGGCCTAAAGTGTGGACAACCCTGTCCATATATTTTTGTCTTCTTTTGAGCTCTTTTTTTCATGGTTGACCCACAGTAAACCCTGTATTTCATTGGAAAACTTTAAAAAAGATGACAAAGCAGCTCTCTAGTTGCTTAATTTATGCAGAAATGCTGCAAAAATACAGGCAAGATACCTGATTTTCATTTTGTCTTGACCAAAAATGTGAATTTGTTATAGTCATTTCATTTAAAAAAAATATTTAGCTGTCACCATCTTTGTTGTATACAACATTTTATAAAGATTACATGTCTTGTTCTTGTTGTTCCTCACACTTGGCCCCACAGACTAATTTTACTGATTAAATTAAGTGAGTAAGTAAAGTTTATTTATATAGTGGTTTTCAAGAACAAAGTGCTTTACGATGTAAAATAAACTACAAAAATAAAACTGTATAAATGGATAAAACCAAATAAAATTAAAATATAGCAAGCCTGCCGTGGTGGGTCTTAAGCTCCTTTTTAAAGGTATTAACAGTGTCCACAGATCTTAAGTCCAGTGGGAACGAATTCCACAACTTGGGGGACACAACCCCTAAAGCACAATCTTGTTTTGTCCTTAACCTGGATTTAGGTACCACCAACAAGCATTGATCAGCTGACCCCAGAGACCGAGTAGTGACGTATGGATGTAGAAGTTCACTACTATAGAGAGGCATCGGACCATGAAGAGCTGTAAAAGTGATCACCACAATCTTAAACTGAACCCAAACCTTATAGTGAGCCAGTTTACATTCCCAACTAGCTTCATCATAGCTACCTGATCTGCCTACTGCGGATCTTGTTCATTACGTTTTCAGTCAAATCATTCACTCACTTCTTTACCAAAACACATTTCACCTTGCAGCTTTGAAATGAAAAATTTATAAATAAAATTGATTATTATTGATTATCTCCACTGTATTCAGCAGTGACTTCTTCTATATTGTTGGCTCTGATGACACCCCATTAGTAGGAGAAGCAGGGACTATTTTCTTTACAGTCCAGTCATATTCCTTTAGCAAACATCTGGAGAACAGTGTTAGACCTGGAACTCCTTCTGATCACTATGCTAAAGAGGGGAACGTTTATTTGTAGGTACATACAATATTGCTCAAGACATTTGAGCAATATTGCACTCTCACTCAAGGATATACTGATTATATTTTGGGGATCAAAGGTCCCTGTGGTGTTACTGCATTTCAGTTCTCATGAATGTGTAATGTTTTACATCATTTGGGGATAAATAGTGATTTTAAGCTAGCATAGTAAACATCATGTCATCACTGGACCAAAAAACCCCAAAACAAAGCAAAACCCAATTATAACCTTTCAGCAAGTTGCAACTGAAGATGATCTGCTTTTGGACCTTCTCTGGACTCGTTGCTAATGTATTACAAAATTTAGTCCATTTAGCTAACCAGTTTTTTCAGACCAGATCCATATATGCGTGTAGAAGAGTGGGAGAACAGAACCATGCAGTCATATAAAAACTACAGTGGAAATACCAGTCTTCAGTTAGCTACAGTGGTCCTGACTGAACTGAGGTCTTGCCCTTTTTGATGCTGGCTGGTAGGATGTACCACAGTTTAGGGGCATAGCAGAAAAAAGCTACATCTCCACTAATTTTAGAGCAGATGAAGTCTCATACGGTAATTGCTTATAGAGAAATATAATGATGTATAGTTTGGCTTGGCCTGAGCGTTTAAAGCATTTTCAACCAATTAAAGCATTGTAAAATCTGCTACACCCAATGCAATGAACCAGAACCAGGTGTATTTCCTTTTTGTCAGGTTAAAAGCCTTAGCAGCAGAATTCTGAGCTTACAACCTGCTAACTGATGTGGTAGATGAGCTGCTAAAAGAGCAAGAGTTTTTCCTGCCTCAAGTTTTAAAGAAGCCCTTCTTGAGGAACAACTTTGAGATTTTAGTTCACTGGAGAAGAAAAAGTAAATCCAGTCAATATAATAACACCCAGGCTAAGGGTCATTAAGCTAGAGCTTAGAGTTTTAATTTAATGTGAACTTAATGTGATTCCTTATCCATTTATTAATGACAGTAATAAATAATGGCTGTATCAAGGAGTGACTGGTCTTCCTTCAGAAAAGAAGGCACATCTTAGTACTGCAACATATTTGATGATGGTGTTTCAGACAACAGTGTACTGCCAACTTTGTGTCAGCAGTTTGGAGAAGGCACTTTCCCTTTTTGACATGATAGTTGCTCCATGCACAGGTGATTAAGAAAGCAACAGGGACATATTCACCAGGAATTCAGTGATTACATTGTCCAAGTCGGGTCACTTTCATTTACATAGCACATTTAAAACAAGAGGAGCTAACCTAAGTGTTTTTAGTCAAGAGGAGCTAACCTAAGTGTACCTTTTTCAAAGTATAGAAAAATATAAATAAAAACCATAAACCCCACATAACCTTGATGGCAAATACAGGAAATAAAATAAACATAATATTGGCGATCATGAGATAAATGAAAAAGCCAGTGGTGGGATGCAACTAAGTACTTTTACTCAATTACTTTACTTTACCATTTATTTTAAAGCTTTAGTTTAGTTCAATTATCAGTCTACACATATATTAAGCTGTAGGTAAAGCAACAGTATATGAGTAATCGAAATCATCAACAACGATTTACAGTTTTTTTGGGCATTTTTCAGAGAATATGAATCATAATGACAACAGAAACTATCCAAATGACAGTGATCAAAAGTTTACATACCCTGGATGTTTTGGCATGATAACATACACACAAGTTGACACACACAGGTTTAAATGACTACTAAAGGTAACCATCCTCACCTGTGACCTGTTTGCTTGTAATTAGTGTGTGTGTATAAAAAGTCAGTGAGTTTCTGGGCTCCAGACAGACCACTGCATGTTTCATTCAGTGCTGCACTGATGTTGTTGGATTCTGAGCCATGGGGAAAGCAAAAGAATTATCAAAGGATCTGCGGGAGAAGATAGTTGAACTTTATAAAACAGGAAAAGGATAAAAAAAGATATCCAGGGAATTGAG
>VUQS01002727.1:0-10958 GCA_015108495.1 Heterochromis multidens | reverse complement strand
GAAGTTACCAGTTGGTAAACGAAATGTTTCTCCCACTAAAAAACGCCACGTCCAGATGAACAGATTCAACTTTTTGGGATTCTTTTACCTGGATTATTGAGCATGCATCAAGAGACTAGAACATTATTTTTAACTCCATTAATCTCTTCAATCAAATGTAGTTCATACACAGCAAAAAGCTACTGAAACTAAAACCATTCCCTAGCAAGAAATCTTAGGACTGTAGACTGTGATGTTTTTTGGGACACCAACCAGCTATGTCTTTTTTAGTGCGTCACAGTATCCCCAGTAAGACAGTCAAGTCACTGAACCAGTGTGATCCACATCCTAGAGGCTAAATGCATTAGGAGAGAAACAAGTTTCAGCATTAGTCCCAATTATGTCAGCCAAATTACAAATTGTCTGGCTGTTTCTTTGCCACCACAACTTAGTGTTCCTAATTACTATTTCCACTTTACCTAATTAACTTGGCCTCATCTTGATCCTTAGTTAACAAGGAGCAGATTAGCAACACTGGAACTTTTTAGCAATAGTGTGATGGGGATTTGTATTCAAACAGCTTGTCAACAACTTGTAATATTAGAAGAAAAGACAGCTGAACTCATATTTACTATCACATATTTTCGTCCATAAATGAAGCTTAAGAAAATATTGTACCTGATTGTACATGGTTTGTAAAATCAACTAAAACTTGACTCACATACACACTCTAATAGACTGAAACCACACAGCAAATAGGCCTTAGTACAGGATTTAAATGCCACAATGAAAAGCTCAGGTTCAGTGTCATTCACAATGATAATGTGACGCTTTATTAGTCAATGCAGGTCATATTCCTTTAACCAAAGGTCTGATAGCTGCAGCACAACCTCATAACAGCTACATCTTATTCAGTTCATACAGACATTTCAGTAAAAAAGATGTTTGGACTCATGGGAAACAAACCCTGGTTGCCAGGCTGAGGCAGTATGATAATTTACTTGGCCACCCTTTCCACCCATCCTTAATAACAGATGACTACTGCAGTGCTTCCGATGCTGTAACAAAAGCTGGTGCAGGGTGAGCCATGAGCCAGCAGACTGCCCGCAGCTGAATTGTGTCCCATCAGTCATGACTGCAGGAGGCTTTGACCAGCAGCTGTGCCAGTTACCATTATCCCTGTATTCAGTGTTATACGCCTGCCATACAGCCACGGTAAACCCAAGCTGTGTAAAATGGCATACCCGGCATTCAGGGTGGCCCAGTATAATGTTTTAAACAAGAAAAGGCTGGTGAGATGTCTGAAAGGCATTCTGTAAGAGACAAATATGTATGCTTCACCCAGCTTCGGGAGGGAGGAGTCAAAAAGATAGAACAACATCCAAGACGAGAAGCCACTCCGATACTACGACAGAAAACAACAATCAGACTATGACCAAATGATTACTTTGCTGTTTGGGCGTCAAAAGAGTAAGCTGAGAAAATGGAAGGGGAGAGACAAGAAGAAGCTATGAGGAGGAGGTGCATCACAGATGCCCTGGGAACATAAGAAAAACAGAACATAAGATATTATGTCACTGCTCAACTAAATGAAAGGAATGAACTGAAGGCTGATTATATTAAGGGGATTTATGATTGCTGCTTGGGTGTTTAAGTGTATGAGTGTGTCTAGTTGATTGTGGCCAGTAGTTAGCCAAAGCAGATTAAGGCATAATAAAGCTCTTTTCTGAGGAAAAGCGTAGGCTGACGAGGAAGCGATTTTTTGACACAAAGAAAAACATTTTTTTCACTACTCACTTGCCTCCTCAAGAGACCAACAGTGGTATATGAAAACTGTTGAATGGGTTTATATCGTTATCAATGTTTAAAATAAATAAATAAATAATTTAAGTATAAATATTGGGCTATATTCTTCATTAGGACAGGTAGAAAAGTGTAGTGTATTTTGCAGTTTAACTTACTTGTTAAAACTGACTGTACTAGAAATACATCACTAGTGCAGCAAGTTTATGAGTTCTAAATTATGATGAAATATAATTTGTAAGAATAACTAAACAAAAAGATTTGGAAAATTAAATCTAGTAAATGAGGATTACATTTATATATATATTTAGAATGAATGAATCACAAAAATCCTGTACTCTTTTGATTGATCTGGATAAATTTGGCTAAGAGCTGCAAATAATTAAAATATTGTTTGTGACAATTATTAGCGTCAATCAAAACAAGGGGGAAATATTCTGTATGTGTATATGACTCATATATAATAAATTACATTATTTATTATTGTATTTCTGCAGCCAGGTAAAAAATAGGTCATGTTATTTTTATTCATTTCTAATCAGCAATTTTTTAAAGTAGAAAAAAAAAAGCAGCATTAGCTTGTGTGTTCAGCATAACCTGCGATACGACAGCTGGTGGTGACACCTATAATACATGGACACCAAACGTTGATGCTTAATGGTAACACGGTCATTCAGACCCATTGTAAAAACCATGGAGGAGCTGACAGAGTGGCTACAAATAGCTGCGGCACTACGCTACACCGGGTGGCAATTTTACCCATCTGTTCTGAACTTCAGACAAATTCACAATTGTGCTCAGTGTCCATGTAAATGACTAAAGCCTAATGTAGCCAGTGTGGACTGGTGCAAGCCAGAAAGTGAGAGTGTGGAGGGTGGACAGACTTGCACATGTCCTGCATTGTACTGATCACCAATGATGAGGGTTGGCATTGAGATAAGGACAAGAACAATGATTTGTCGAGTAGAGTTGCCCCGACTTGAACTGGGTGGCCTGGCTAACCTCCCTCGCTTGACAATTTTAGAATCCGCTGCAGTGTTGGGGAACAGAGCCACTTAGACAGCCTTTATTCAGCATAATACCCTGACCCAGACTAAACAAGTAAAATACCAGGAAGAATGATTCCTGCATTGTTTAATCAAAGAATTAGAAAGTTCTTATAGCAAAGACAACAACCACATATTCAGTTTTAACAGCATATTTGAGGATTTGTAAATGAAATAAGCTGCCAGAATAAATAGCAGTTTACAGTAATAGTGACTTAAGATGAAAGTGGTACAGTGAGACCATTTGTTTTTCAGTCATTACATAAACAGATTATTGATGCAGAGGCCAACTAGTGTGTGTATTAAAGTAACCCTTGTCTTCATACCACAAAGCCTAAGCAGGAGGCCTTAACAGGATACAGAGGTGCTCCAGGTTTGTTCATACAAATAACCTTCTTGAATTCCAAAAGGGATTACTAGTCTTAATGAGCTGTTGTGACACTTTCTATTGTTGAGGGGGAAGAAAGAGGGCGGTCAAAGGCCATTTAGCTAAATGTCCTAATGTAAGGTGCAGCTCTGAAAGCTGCTCACTGAATCCTGGTATGAACTGTTAAGGCAATATTACAGCACATGTACTGGCACAGCAAGTCAGATATTATATATTGACCACGAGATATAAACTGTGAAGACTGCAGCATAGCAACGTGTGTCAGCTTTAATAAAAGTCTTACCACTGTGGTATTTAAGTCAAGACAAAGCACCATACAAGAGGTACAATAGCCACCCCTGTAACTGATGGGCCGTTTTAGACAAACCCTAATGTGTAGCTTCAATTACTAGTCAATTAACTAATTAAGCAACTGAAAATTGTTCTGCAGCTCCCTAATAAACATTCAACTATGTCAAGCAAATTTGAGTCTGCTTTGAACAGTTATAACATCCATGCATTTTTCAGTATAAGACATTTTATAAGATCAATAAGGACAAAGAGATATATGAACTGACCTCAATATTGAACTGCAATGTGCTGAACAATACCACAAACCTAAGGCTTAAAATTGACTAAATATCACATCTCATGGGAATTATAATTGATATGATACCCATTTCCTTAATTTTGTCCACCTGTCTATAATGTAGCTTTTTATACTAAAAATATGAAATCTACTGTAGTGGTCTCCTTAACCAAATCTCTGCTTAAACTGCAGTAAGGGAGTTTTCCAAACTTTTTTAATCTAATTGAAAACATTGATTTCCTTGTCAAAATAACCAAGAGTGGTGTGTCTGCATGTATGTGCTCCCAAATATCCTTGTTAAACATTAAGATAAAAATAATTTATTCCTTTGCAACTGATGATCCATCCCCACTTTTAACTGTACTAGAGCAGGTCTCTATACACTCCTCGGACTCCATTTTTGCACTATATTGTATATACACTTTGATATTGTTATTATTATATATTTTGGATTTATGCTGCTAAACCGAAGAGCTGCTAAATTATTTTTCATTGTTCCCACAACAGTGACAAAGATTATCTTATCGTTCCCTTTTAGACAATGTGGGCCAAAGACCATGAATAAACCAACATACCAGGTGAGAGTTTTTATGCAAGCATCATTTTACCAGTCAAGACATGCTGTGGATTTACAATTCTGAACTGACGGGGGAGGCAGAGAAAGTAGACAATCCTCTAAACACAATTCTGGGTTTGTGTTTGTGTTGTTGTCATTCAATTTAGGTTCTTTCTAAAGCCCTTTAAGGAAAAGGGATAGGTACCATTTCTGTTCAGACCTGGGATATGTTCATAAGGAAAAGTGATGGTTACTAGGTCCAATTGCTTTGCAACTTGAACAAGAAAGTGACCAGCGTGCTCATTCAGCCATACAGCTAACATATTAAGATGCTGTCAAACTAATGGAAATCACTGCATGTATGCTCAAAGTGGCTTTATAGCTTTAAAAAAAAAAAAAAAAACGATGTACAAGAGACAACATGACATTAGTATTAATGTTGGCCAGTAACTGTTTTCTGTGGATTAGATGTAATTTTTATTAACCTATATCACACCTGCTGCAGCTATACCACACACCACAATGTTGTAGCTCCAGCAGGCATATCCATCTTTGCTATTGCTCTTCAGCTGGTTTGGTGACGTGGGAATTCAGATGTGACGAAAGATGGGGCAACAGATAAGGCACTACCACAGTGACTGGCTCTACATGCTGCCCAGGGCCTGTCAATGCCAGATGGGCTGTAAACAATGACCCATTTGGGTATCTCCAACTTTGTTTACCTTTTTTCCATCTGTGCAGACAAGGAGGTGATGTGTTGTTACACATGTTAATCCAAAGAAAAAGCAGCTCTCGAAAGCATGGTATCATCTTGTGAGATAGCTCAATCTAAAATCTATGATTACAGTGAAATCCAGTATTTGGAGTCAAGACACAGACCTAGTGAGTCAGCTGCTGGGTTTGTTTGGTTCAAGAAATCCAAAATCTTCAGCAAAGACAGGCGGCCTGATAACACTGCCATGGCGTCATTGCCAACTCTGCAGTCACAAGCTGAAAAAAAAAAAAGGGATTTAATCTACAAAATAAGCTCACTGCCAAATACCTGAGAAGTCTGCAAAAGGTCAGAAGTAAACTGTCTGCAAGTGTGCACACAGCATTCAACACTGAGATAAAAATCAATACACTGAGCCACAAGTGGTAGAATGAAAAAGTTTACAAAGTTTAGAAAATAAATTCCAGTGAGCAATAATGATTAAGACAAAGCAAAAAGAATCACAGGAAGTGTTTCTTCTCAACAATGAAAGAACTGAAAGCAAGCATTCTCCTCTCACATTAACATCCTTGCATTACCAAGGCCATCTGTGATATGCCAGCAGCCTGGCACAGAAACAGAGATGTGGGGGAGATGAGCACGGAAGGGAAGGGGCAGAGAGACGAGGGAGGGAGAGAGAAAAAAATAAACACGAGACCAGATAAAAATTTCTAGGCAAGAAAGACCATGAGAAGCTGGGAAAACAGTGGAAAATTGAGTGATATCTTATGTGTCTCTGTCTTCCATGGGGGTATCTCCTGTTTTCCACAACAGTTCGCTTGAAATGGCAAAACTGGCACCATGCACGTGTCACACATTTTACTCCTGTTTGGCATGTTTACTCTAACCTACTTCAGGTGCAGGCTTAAGACTTGCTGAAACCTGTACTTTATTATTCTGTTGAATGTGACAAAGAAAATCTGGTGTGATTGTGGCAGGAGAGCTTTGAGTCTGTGCAGCAACTTTTACCATGTTACCTCAAGGTAGTAGTATGAAGCAAGCTCAACATAGCTCGGCCTTCTTTGCATATAATAGCTCGGGAAAACCTAAAAAGCCCAATCAGAGATTATGTATATGATGGTGGTTGCAAACTTTCTTGAACAAAGTTTTCTGCATGGTCACAGAAAAGAAACTCACAAAACGGACAAATTGATTGGGGCCACAAAAAGGGCAAGAGAGGAATCCATCCATCCTTTCATTTTCTTTCACTTATTCAATTCAGGGTTGCGGAGGGTTGGAGCCTATCCCAGCTGTCATAGGGCAAAAGGTAGGGTACACCCTGGACAGGTCAACTGTCTATCACAGGGTACAAGAGAGAAATGCTGGCAGAAAATGTATTAATAACATAAAGTTATAATTCAGATTATAATATTTATCTTACCCAGTGCATGCTCATTGCTGGTGTTTACTTCTAACATGAAAGCTGCTCATTAGAATGTAATACATTTAAACATAAAACACAAGAAGTGCATTTATACTATCAATGACAGACACCTGGAAATTACTTTGGCTTCTGTGACCAATTAATTTTACTGACTGAATATTCTCTGTGATTCTCTGTAAATACCAACAGAATAACAAATGTTATCATCTGTCTTCTATTGGCTATAATACATGCAGTATAAAACAGACTTAGCAGCAAATAAAGACCAAGTACAGAAACATTTTTATGCACTTTCTGAACCACTAACTGAATGCATACACATACAGTTTGCCTACTGAAGCTCAGCAGCATTAATTAACATAGAGCTCTGTAACACAATATTGCTCACAGGAAATTTCATGATCATGATCAGAACATAATGTAAGGCCAGCATTTTATTTATTTTTTTAACACAGCTGATGTAGACGCAATGGTCATTGTTCATGAAACTGTGAGGTCAGCACAGCCCGATGACCATTTGAACTTAAGCTAGGGGCATGTTTGATTCACTGCAGCCTTCTTCTAAATGACACGTGTTGCTGCTCAGGAAAAAATAAATAAATAAATCAAAGCTGGAATCAGAATAGAATAAATTCAAAACAGGTAACAACTGTGGAGGTTTTCAGCAGAGCATCTAATTTTTCTAAATGTTGCAGCAATCTCCCTCTGCGCCACCTAGCAATCCCTATACTCCTGCATTGGTGTATCACAGAGACGCTGGCAGAGACCGATCTGCTTGCACAATCGTGCCTCCAGCCCGGATGTGCTGACCACTCCAGGTTAAAAAAAAAAAAAGAAAAAAAAGAAAAAAAAGAAAAAAGAAAAGGGAGCTGCATGGCAAGCCAAAATGACACCAAAGAACACTGTACAACAGCAATCGTGATATCCGTTTTGGCACGGGCTGCTGTGCACAAAGAAGAAAAAAGCTTGCATAAACTGCCTGTTAGATGTGCAGTATATATTACTATGGTGATCCAGTCAGGTTCAAAGAGCCCCACCTTGAAAAGTCTGCCTTTAGGCTCAATATATCCTGCCAACCTATTGATCTCAAATCTTAGTTCATCCCTCCAGTGATTTCATCCTGATTACAGCTTGACAGACAATAGCACAGAGGATGTTGATAAATCCCACTCAAGCTATTCATTCTTATTCTTTCTTTAGGAGTAAAGAACCTCATATGCTGTACTACAGTCTGCACGTAAAGATTATTACAAATACTCATAATTAACAAGTGTGCTGTTGACCTAACTGCATAATGCAGTAACTCTAAACTTAATTTAAAAATTTATTCTGACTTTATGTACTATAGCAGTGTAAATACATACTGAAACATCCAGAATGACATAATAAACAATTTTTAAGTGACTTTTCCCACAAAACCTTTGCAGGTTCTCCTCAAATGTAACTTTTAACATGTTTTCTTAGCCCTTTATAATATTAAAGGGAACACCTTGAATTTTAGACTGGACAAGATATCTTAAATGCCAGTTAATCCAATTATGATTTTCTCAGCTAGTAACACAGTCTATAAAACATCAGAGAAGTGAATTCATTGCCTTATGTCTTGTATTGTGTGACCAACAGTGAAAATTCCAGAGAAAACATCATTTGAATAATCATCGATTTCTGACAGATAAAACGAATAAATAGCTGCAACTCACTTATTGATCACCAAACCGCTGCAGATTAATTCTCTAGATATTACTAAAGAGACATTTAATGATTCAAATGGACAGTTAAGAAAATAAATTGATAATTGCCTAAACTATATCTGCTATGACAGTTTAACTACACGTGAATGAGCTCTGCATGTTATTTTGTTTATCCGACAGTTCCTAATGAAAGACCATCAGCTCAAAGCTACCACAGCGTATATGAGATGACTAGATCACTATTTGCATCATGATTAACGTCCACTGTCAACTGTCCACTAGAGGGAGTTTTAATCTGTCGGTTGGGAAAAATAAAACAGTACATAGGTCCCTGTTCAACATTCTCCATCCACTGAACTGAGCTTAACTGCAGCTTTGTATTGTCCAGTTGAAGAAGGTGCAGGACTGCTTCCTGCTGTCAGCCTGCATGATATCACCATCCAAATGAAGCCTCAGAGTCACAGAATATCTTTACTCATTGCTCGCCAATGGCATGTTATCTTTAAAGTCCTTTTATGTGATGTTATGTGTCACTGCCTTGTGATGCTAAAGTCAGACAAAACAGGTTTAATTCCTCCCAGTGGATGAAGTGGTTTGCATTCTTTCATCTCGCACGGTACTGACGCAGCATGTTTTCAGTACCCCAGGCAAAGTATTCACTGAGGCCACTGACTGCCACAAGGCTCCCAGCAGGCTATGGGGCAGGTTCAGCTGCTTCCTGTCTGCTCACCTCCTGTTACACAGAGGGTGCGATGCAGGGAGTAGCACCACTAATAACATGCAGACACACTGCTGGGGGAGAGCGAACAGGCAGGCATCTCCTGCACTGTCCACTCCAATAATTACGCTGAGTTGTCATCACACAATCAGCTGACTAAACTGCTCTAGAAAATGAAGGCTGCCTGAGCACACACAATGTAAAATTAATCCTTTACAATATTATCTAAAAAAACAAAAAAAAACAAATCACAGGACATGTTTTTGTACTTTGAGGGGGCCAGTCATGCTGACTATAGTCCCCCTTAAGCCTCCTGGGAGAGAGGGAGAGAATAATCCTTGTTGCAGTCTCAGAAGGATGGAAATAATTAGTTAATACCTTTGTACAGTCTAAGCTTGTGATTTTCTTGTGTCTATGTAACGCAAGAAAATTGACTCCCCTTGTGCGTTTGCACAACTGTCGATTGCCATACTTCAGCGATGGTATGTTCTTCCATGTCATGTCAACAGCTAATGCTTGTCAATCAGTCTTCCTGTGTAAACCATTTAAAATTTAGTGGTAACCAATTTACAACTCAGCATACTCCTCCATGAGACTAGAGGCTGATTGACAGCTCCCTGAAGACATCTCCATTACACTATCATGATGAGTGAGAATACAGAGGAGACGAGATAGAGGGCTTCCTGTGGGAGTCAGGCATTCTTCCACTAATATTAATCACTGATATATTTATTGTCGAAGAAAAAATGTGAAGATACTTCTAGATAGCTGTGGTCACCATCCATCTGATGGATCAAAAATGTGAAAATTAAGACCCTTTTTTGATATGTATGAAAAAGAATAATATGCTTTGTCTTTAACTGCTGCTTACACAATGCATGGGTGTCACAGAAATCTTGTAAATGAGATGGCACAATTTTACTGCTTTACCTGCAGCTCACACCAGGCCACCTCCACCCAGGTCTCAGTATCCAGGCCTTTGTAGACTGTCTTGAAAGAACCTCTCCCCAGCTCGATGTCAAATTTGAGGAACCTTCCTCCCGGAGACGTGGAGACTGCCTTCATCTCTGCCTCCTCCTCATTCTCCTCACTGGCTGACTTGACAGCAGCTTTACCACCATCACTGCATGTAACATTTAACGCATCTCCACCTTTCTCCTTGTCCTCATCTGCGCTGGCGCTCTCTGTTGCACTGTCTTTAAGCCCACCTTGACTTTCAGTGCTGGATCCCTCCTGTATCCCACAACTAGTCCCCCTTGACCTGTCCACAATAGTTCGCAGGTTAATGTTTAGGATCTTACTCCTGTCATTACATTCAGGTGCTTCAAAGGCCTGCTCATCTGTGTCTGAAAACCACAAACTTCTCCTAATGAATCTCTGATGCACATTTCTCTGATAACTGGAGGAAGGATACGCGCTGGGGTCACTCCCACCTCTCACTACAGAGTCCACAGGATTGACAGGTCCATCACCCATGGCCTCACACACATGTATGGCTGGTTCACACTGAGACTTGGGTACAGACGGATATTTCAGTTCTTGATGGTCCCCGGAGCCTGATTTAGACTCCGGCTCCATGGTGACTTATAAGTTCAGTCACTTTGGTTTCCAAGTCATTCGTGTCATCATGGGTAGACTTTCCAACACGCAGATTTACAGATGAATACCTGCAGCGCCCACTCGGTGACGCAGTTTGCCGGGAGAGGCCCTTAACAACACCGGGATGGATGACATAGACAAGATTTTATCCGATAATAAAAGCTGCAAAAGAAATGTGATATGTCCCAGTTAGTGAGACAAAACTGAACAATTTCTGACATATGCAACATCGCTAAAGCTATCGATGGGCTTTATACATGGTAACGATTACTGAGGTGAAGTTAGCTGCTGTCAGTAAGAGGGGATTGACGAAAAGACAAGCCCAGGAGTTAAAGCGTTGCTTCAAGAAGCCATCGTCGTCCAGGTGACCGAGAAACTAGCAACCTGGCTTCGGCGACACAAGTTTGCCCCCCCTCAATATTATCTGACATTCAAATATTGACATAAGAAAATAAGGCACGACTTACCTTGTTCA
>VUQS01002725.1:2327-13062 GCA_015108495.1 Heterochromis multidens | reverse complement strand
TTTTTTTTTTTTTTTTGCAAAAATGACCTCCGACAAGAAAGCCTGATTTCTGCTATTCAATACCGAAGACATTTGTGCCAAATTGTGCTAAATTGCAAAACACTCTCTAATCAAACCTCTGTAACTTTTCTCTGTTTCACTTCAGCAGCATTGATCTTTGCACAGGTAATGTCCACATGTTGATTCATGGTTTTCGTCAGTTTTTCATCTACTGCAGCATATTTTCAGAGGGGTTATATGCTATAAAAGAAAAGAAAAAAAATTTGGCCAGGAAAAGCTCCTTCATATTTTTCTGTGTTCCATCCTTAGTTACTTTGACACAGTAACATCTGCTGTGATGCTTACACCTCTGATGAAGTCTTACAAGTGTTAGCTTTATTTTGATGCCAAGATAGTTTACACAGAGTTTGTAATTGCAGAGAAATACTCAGTTCACTTTGGGTCATTTTCAAGCAGGAACCTCAGAAAGACCTTTGGGGCTTAACAGGTTAATGTTAAATCTGACAAACGGATATTTGTGCTCTCGTATACAGCTCCAGCTCCTGTAATGTTGAGAAAATTCAGGGCTGCAGTACACATGGTAAAGAACTGATGCAGACTTTCTGTGTCTTCTATAGTGGAAAAAATAAAAATAAAAAAACTGCACTCTCTCTAATGGTCACTTGAGGCTGACTCCAATAGCAAGTCAATCCCTGTAGACTCCCATACTGAAATGCCCAACTTGACAGCATTAAAAAGCATATTTACAGCCTGGTTTTGGTCTAGATGGATAGCTTCCTTCCTTTCTTCCTTCCTTCCTTTGTTCCTAACAAGTTTACAGAGGGGGAATCTTTTTTTTTTTATATACATCATCCATTTGGATACTTCAATACGTCAAGCTTCAAGTACTTTGACAGACATGCAAACATAGTGAATTGTAGCCAATAGCTGTATGCTAGGGAACGAGAGAACATTCTTCTCCCATACTTTCCCCTATGTTGGCTTCTCTTCATTGGCTCCCTGTTAAATCCAGAATTGAATTTAAAATCCTTCTCCTCACATACAAGGTCTTGAATAATCAGGCCCCATCTTATCTTAAAGACTTCATAGTATCACCCCAATAGAGCACTTCGCTCTATAGAAGTAGAAAAAGTAGAATGGGAGGCAGAGCCTTCAGCTTTCAGGTCCCTCTTCTGTGGAACCAGCTCCCAGTTTGGATTCGGGAGACAGATTAAGCTTAAGATTAGGTTTAAAACTTTCCTTTTTGAAAAAGCTTATAGTTAGGGCTGGATCAGGTGACCCTGAACCTTCCCTTAGTTATGCTGCAATAGGCCTAGGCTGCTGGGGGCTTCCCATGATGCATTGAGTGTTTATTCTTCACTGACCTTTTTGTTTATACACCACTTTGCATTTAATCATGAGTTATTATTAATCTCTTAATTATTGGCTCTCATCGACAGTGTGTCTTTTGTCCTCTCACTCTCCCTTCAGCCCCAGAGGTCACAGCAGATGGCTGCCCCTGCCTGAACCTGGTTCTGCCAGAGGTTTCTTCCTGTTAAAAGGGAGTTTTTCCTTCCCACTGTCACCAAGTGCTTGCTCATAGGGGATCATCTGATTGTTGGGGTTTTTCTCTCTATTATTGTAGGGTCTTTACCTTACAATATAAAGCGCCTTGAGGTGACTGTTGTTGTGATTTGGCGCTATATAAATAAAACTGAATTGAATAGACTTACTTCTCTTAATTCGAATCACTGAACTGGACCTCTGGAACATGTTTTTGGTTTTGTTGCCTTTGGAGTATTTTTATGGAATTATCTGTCAAATAATATGGCCTGCTGTGTGGTACAGACTGTCTAAGAAAACTGCTTCAGTTTTGGTGAGTGAAATTTTAGTATGTTACTTGGCATTAAGTACATTAATTAGCAGATATGTGTCTGTGTGTTGCACCCAAACAGATTATGAATGCAGCTTGCTAATCAAGCTTGCTAGCCTCACCTGCTAACTTAGCATGACACTCGCTTGTCAAAATATGGTAGCCTCTGGCTTTAGATTTAACAAAACAAAAACAAAACAAAAAAATATATGTGATTGTTGCACTTTTTTCTAACCCACTGCCAGCGCTTGCAGGTGTTTGTAATGTGGTACATTTATTTTTCTATGATTGAATGACAAACACTCCACAAACAACCATTCAAAACTTTAAAAAAGTACCCTTGTTGTGATGATAGTTCAGGTAGATGAACCAACAACTTATTATAATCAACAAACAAATCTCAATCTCAGGATTTTGGTTCAGGCTAAAATGAATACAGTTTGTATCTGGGACGATGTGCAACCATAGCAAGGACAAGAGTGGTTTGATAAAGCTGAGAAGTACAGTTGTTTTGATACCTGATGTGTCCTACATAAACATACACAAGATATGCATGTGCAACATATAGATAGCTGCATCCTATTAAACAGAGCATCACCTTATGTTTCTGAGTAGCAAATCTACCTATGACAATATGACCATATGAACTGTGATACAACAGTGAATTAAAAAGTAACTCAAAACTTTATAGCAAAAAAAACAGCACTTCAATTAAAAAAAGAAAATGCTTTAAAAGATTGAAATTACACAACAGAATTATAATGTAACCACAGAGATGAGGGAAAATGTGTCATTTTCCTCTGAATCGTGCCAAAACAAAAACTCTGAAAAGCTAATTAAGCAGCCTAACAGAACAGAATTATTATATCATATTTTTGGAAAAAGAGCACTTTAGGTAACACATTAGGTAAATGTACAAAGGAAAATTTAATTAAAAATATCATAAAAACATGGACAAAGTATCCAATAACAGTTCTTAATAAAGCACAAGTATTTGCAGCCAATATTGTATCAATATACAGAGTGCATTTTCTCAGGACATACTGATTTGTTGTGCCGAATTATTAAATGTGCATTTGAAGCTTGGCCGGGTGTCATGGTCCTGGGTCTGTTACCCAGTGTTTTATGTTTTGTGATTGTTCAAGTTGTGTTTATTATCAAATATCTTCAGTTTGTTTCTTGAGTTTGCTCTTCCAGAGCTTTTGTTTTATCTCTTTTGTAGGTTGACTTTGTTATTTGCATAATCCTGCATTTGGGTTCTATTAGTTTTGCTGTCTAGTTTCTGTTCTATTCTGTTCTGTTCTGTGGTTATTGTGGTATTCCTCTTTTTTAGTTATCCTGCCTTCCATGTGTTCCCTGTGTTTAGTTAAGTCTCCCTCTCCGTGTTAGTGGTTCTTGTTAGCTACTTCCCATTTTATTTTGCTAGTCTCTTGTCTTGTGTGTTTTGTATTTAGTTTTACATCCTCTGTCTCCTCCCTGATTAGTTTCAGCTGTGTTCCCTGGCGTTTACTTCCCTGCGTGTTTTTCCCCACGTTCCTGTATGGATTAGTCTGCTCTGTTTTGTCTGCATTGTGAATTTGCTGCCTTTACCTAAAAAAGGTCAGTTTTCAGTTAGTTTACTCCATCTCTGGATCTGCATCTGGGTCTGCTTCCTACTCAATTCATGACACCGGGTTCATATTTCACCAAGCAAACCAAACATTAAGAGGAGTAACAACCTTAATAATTGTAGCTACATGTATAAGAAAGAGTAAACTGAGAATAAAATGAAGAATTGCGTGTACAAGTGGTAAATGAGTACATTACAGATTTTACTTGTAGTAGAGAAACTGCAACAACTGCTCAGCAGTATGATTAAAATCAATAGGCACTGGATGTACCTGAAGTGGAACTAAGGAATTTAATTTTTTTCAGTTCCAGAGACATTAAACATGTCAAGGAATTGACTGTTACAGAAAATGATTATTCTGAACAGCAACAAGGACATAACTAATATTCCCCTGAAAATTGCACACCGGAACATTAGATCAGTGCCAAAAATAAACCACATAAGGACAAGGTTGGGGTTGTAGGGTGAACCACAGCACCAGACAGCATTGGTATGAGTGTCAACGGAGTACAATGAGAAGTGTGAAGTTATAATAACCACTCCATGATTGTGAATTTTTGCACTTTTTTTTAACTGATTAATAAAAGCTGATTTACATTCATATTTTCAGTACATATTCTGAGATTATTTTACATTTCTGTAGATTTAGTATTGTGTACAAACCGCAAATGTACACAGTATGCATTGAGTGTCATATACTTAATTCATTTTCTAGTCTTAGAGGCGTCTTTAAATCACAAAAAAATGTGTAACGTTGGTCATGATATCCTAGTCATGGAACACTGGACCAGCTCTTCATCCTCTCGAGGATATTCGAGGGTGCATGGGAGTTAGTCCAACCAGTCTACACATGTTTTGTGGACTGGAGAAGGCATTCGACCACGTAATGGGTGTCCTGTGGGAGGTGCTTTGGGCATATGAGGTCTATGGCCCATTGTTAAGGGCCCTATAGTCCCTGTACAACAGCTTGGTTCACATTGCAAGCAGGAAGTCAGATCCTTCTTTGGTGCCCGTTGGACTCCACCAGGGCTTCCCTTTGGCTCTGATTCTGTTAATAACTTTTATGGACAGAATTTCTAGGTGCAACCAAGCGGCAGTGTTTCTGCTTTGGTAGCTTAAGGATCACCTCTCTTCTTTTTGCAGATGATGTGGTTCTTTTAGCTTCACCAGGCAGTGAACCCAATCTTGCAGTCGAGTGTGAAGCAGCAGAAGAGAAAATTAGCACCTCCCAGTCTGAAGCCATGGTTCTCAGCCACAAAGGCTGTCTAGGCTCTCCCTTAGAGATAGGATAAGGAGCTTGGTCACTTGGGAGGGGCTCAGAGTAGAGTGGCTACTCTTTCACATCAAAAGGAGCCCGTTGAGGTGTTGAGGCATCTGCTAAAGATACCACCTGGGCACCTCCTATCTGAGGTATTTAAGGCATGTCCTACCAGGAGGAGGCTCCACAGCAGACCCAGGACATCCTCCAGAACTGGAGGAAGTGCCTGTGTGAGAGGGAGGTCTGGGCATCTCTGCTCAGACTGCTCCCCCCATGACCCTGACTCAGATAAGCTGCAGAGGATAGATGGGTAGATGGCTGGATGGATGTCCAAGAGGTTTTTCTTGCAGTAATGTTTGTGTATAATGGCAGTTGTAGAAAGAAATTTCTCTTAATCGATCTATGAATCTATGTGTAGGTCATCCTCTTTTTAAGGTAGATGATCAGTAAATATTAGAAGTAAATAATGAGACATGCTGTTCATGGAATTAAATGATGATTGTGTTGGTGGGCTCCGCACTTTGAGCTGTGGCAGAATTTGCCTTTGTACTGTATATTCACATTTGAGTGACTTGACACTCGCTTCTGTCCATTAAGGAATAACTGGTGTTAGACTTCCGGCAAATCTTTCAATAATTCTCTATTGGGCTCATTTAAGCTTTTAGTTAGTGTAAATTCCTCCACTATCTTCATGTGCCCTCTGGCACTGCACTGATCTCACTCATGCACACACAGCAGTCCGCTCCTCCCACACAGAGATTTGGATGCTTGCTTAGTTCATTTGCAGGGCCATGGGCCAGGGGGCAGGCTATGGCTAGACATTTATTATTATTGTAAATAAAGACAGCTGTAATATGTCCATGTGAAAGTCTCAGCCTGAAATGGGTAATTAAGCATCCTGGCAGCCAAGGTCACTGTAAGGGCAGCGCTGCCACAATGGAAGCGATAATTTCTGTAAACTAAAAAAGACACCTCTAGAAAAATCTAGATAAGAACATTGCTTCATAATGACAGAACAATTAAACTTATTCAGAGTTTTATCTGCAGTTCAACTTTTAGTTTGAAATGTGTTCAATCTAATCAGCAGATTTATTGAAATGAGGGATCCGGTCTGAATATAGATTCTGCTTCCAATCAAAGTGAGATTATTTAGCATTTGTCTGATTCGTTATGATGGGATTTTCAGGATAGAGGTCCTCTCTTAATCAGAATCAGTCTCCATCCAAATACATAATCAACTGACCTTTATTCTAACTAGCCTGGAGCTAAAATCCGTGGCAAGTATTGATGAGGCCAGGTTGGAGCTTTATCAAAACAACAAAAAAGCTATTTGAGATATAAAAGACAGACATTGAACACGATCTGAGGTTGTCAGGGATCGATGTAGCCTTGTGACATGATATAAATTGAGAAGCAGAATTTACACATGTAACAAAACCCTTCTTAAGCACTGTTGTACTTCTCTAAATTATTTGCCATGGTTAACACAACATGCTGGGATTTAGAGGAGTGCCTTGCACTGAAGACAGCCCCAGGCACTGTCCAGTGAAAATCTACACTAGTTCCAATTGTGTTTTAGTGTCGTACTGAATGCAAGCAACAAAGCAAAGAGCAAGTCTTGCTGATTAGAAATGCAATTTAGAAATATTAACCAGTCACTCTGTCCACCACTTTGGATTAACATCAAATTTTTTACACATTAATGCTCCATGATTTTTGGTGACTTTTCACCTACTTTTCAAGTATTCAGTGATTTGTCTTAGTAACATCTAAAATGTTGACTGTCATGACATTTAGTATAAGAAAACCTTTTACTTGCTAAACACAATGAGCAATGTTTGGATTGTAACGTTGTCATTGTTGTCCAAGCACAGAACTGATATAATTAAAGACACGCCCTCCTAGTCTGAGAGAAGAGAAGTCAGTGTGGTAAATTTTATTTGTCGCGGCACCTTTTAAAATACTCAAGGTCACCTTACAACACGAAATGAACAACAGCAACAATATTAACAGAGATTTAAAATCCTGGAATAATATATAAAATATGTAAAATATATAAAACAAAAAACATGATGGTTATAGTTGATATGCTGATGTGAACAGGTGGGTTTTGAGCTGTGATTTAAACTGTGTCAATGAGTCTAGTTGACAGAGAATAAGAATAACTTTATTGATCCCAAAGGGAAATTCGTATAAAGTGGTGAAGTGGTTCCAAAGATGAGGCACAGCTCTGGCACCCATGATGTTAAGTCTGAAACGATGAGCACTCAGGAGAGCAGCTGAGGCTGAGCGCAGAGCACGGGAAGGGGTGTGAGGATGAAGCAGGTCTGAGAGATATGGGGGTGCCAAGTCATTGAGGGCTATGAAAGTGAGAAGAATAATCTTCTATTGGATGCGTTGGGGAATGGGGAGCCAGTGAAGCTGGATGAGAATAGGTGTAATATGATCACTGGACTTGGTGTGGGTGATGATTCTTGCTGCAGAATTTTGTACCATTTGGGGCTGATAAAGGAGTTTTTGGGAGACCAGAGGGAATGGCATTACAATATTTTAAAAGAGAAGTGTCCAGGGCATAAACTAGAACTTGTGCTGTGTTGAGAAAGAAGAGAGCATCAAGAAAGGGTCTAGAAATATTACATAGGTGGAAGCAGGCTGAATGTTTTTGTGTATGATAAATGAGAGTATTGTCCAAGATAACTGGCTTTTGACACTGGCAGAAATGTGGACTTGATGACCATCTATAGAGACAACAAAAGGGTATATCTTTAGAGAGTCCCTCCAGTGGTGTAGTGGTTAACACATTTGCTTGGCAAGCAAAAGGTTGCTGGCTCATCATCATCATGTCTTCCTTTATGGCACATGATCGGCCTTGGGGCGCAGCTGCTTTAGGCCTGTAAATCTTCTTTCCAGCAGCTGCATAATGTCGTTTTTAATCATCATCATCCTAAGGGCCTGCTGTTTATCAACCCCGAAAAGACCTTCTATCTTCTTCCAACTACTCTTTTTATTGAACAGTACAATTTTTTGTAATGTATCATTTGGCATTCTGTAGACGTGTGATGTATTTGAGGTACTGTATGTGACATGTATCCTCAATTGACTGTGACTGGGTTATCTCATACAGCTTTACATTAGAGATCTTGAACCCCCAGTCCAGTTCCCCTTTTACTAGGGATACAGAGTCAACCCCTCTCTGGCATTGGCTTGCAGGAGGAACATTCTTCCTCGCATAGCCCCCAACTATCATCTTGATTCTAGCTAGAGACGTAAATCCTCTTTGAGGTTGCGTCAGGAAGGGCTATTTGGTGTGGTTTTTAACTCAGGATAGCTGTAAGATAACGTGGAGAGTGGAGTATTTGAGGTGTTTCTCCAAAGGGAATAGTCTTGAACCAGGCTAGAAGAATTTAGTTGTAGATGGATGTTTGAAATCTTTTTGGAGAAGAAGTCCAGAAATGCTGTGTATTGTGCCGTGGAGGTGCGATAAGAAGTTGTTTCTGCAGGCTTGATTAATTTGTTAACAGTGGAAAATGAGGTCAGTATTTCTGTCACCCAAGTTAATAATGTTTAAGTAATGATGATTTGGTAGTAGTGAAAACATTCTTCGAGTAGGTGATCGAGGTACACTTGCTTGTGTGCAGCCTGTCCACTTTTCAGAAATTTAAATTTCCAACTTTCTTTCCAACATCCAGCAGGTTGCAAAAGAAATCAGATTACATAGAAGTCTATGAGAAAAAAAATCAGTAAACATATTACTAATGAGTTTATAATCTTAATCCATAGTTTCTAGTGTTACAGTCTATGGATCCAAATACTACTGCACCAACCAGTACAGGCATGCTAGTATTGCTGTTAACGCTTAGTCTTGACGAATTACAAAGCGGCCAAAAAATAAATTTATGTTTAATCTCAAATGCACCGGTATTTTGGATGCTGTCCACAAAAAGGACAACTACTGCCTCAAAGTCAGACATCCTACCAAAGTGACCCTGTTATGAAATTTAAAAAGAGACATGCAGGTTTAACAGAATGCAAATCATTCTGGCAGCTTAAGTGGAAATCTTATTCTCAATGTTCTTTTACTTTCTGCCGTTTTTTGGCCTTTCATCAAAAGGCAAAATGTCCTCTAATCTAAAGGATGAAACTGCACTTTACCTGTAGCTTAGTCATAATTCTGTTTTTTAATCTTTGCCAGTTATTTGTTATTCTGGCCCAGATCTTGTTCACACCAGACACTTTGATCTGACTCACATGGTATAATGGCACTTGGACGGTTTGCTCCTGTGATTCAAAAGAACCAAAATTAGCCATAATTTGCCCTAATCCGGGACGCAGTTAATTTTAATTCTGGCCCAGTTCTGTCCCACATGCTTTAAACATTTCAATCTGGCCCAGATGTCGCATGGAATGATTGCACCCGGGCATTTGCTTCTGTTTGCCAGATTTGGGCCACAAGCAAGCTACAGTAATGCTGCATGTACACCAAGAATGAACCAAAATATCCTGGCCAGACAATATTACTGATTCATTTCCTGAAGTGGCCCACTTCTGGGTGCTAACTGGGTTGCAATGTAAGAAAAATCTACTACAGTAACTAGACCTTGAACTGCAATTGAATTGTCAAACTATTAACTGTATAAAACATCATTTCTCAGAGTCACCTACTTGTCATCCACTCCAACCTCCTCCCTGCAGAAGTTTCCAGCATTATAAAAACAAACATGATTTCTTTCTTTGCTTCTGAGACAGCTTTTGTGATTTATGTGACCGCAAATTACAGTAGTTCACTTTGCATCTTTGACCATGTGACATATTGTAGTTTTGTACTAGTGAGGACAGACAGAAAGCCATCCCCCACACATCCTTATCCACCTTCTCTATGCAGGTTATTGCTTCAGCATCACTGGTGCATTCGTACTCAAACAACATGGTTCAGTGATCCAACAGTCAAACAATGCAGTGGCACAGACCTCCACATTGTCAGAGATCCTTCATCCTTACCTGAAATGTGCAATATTATAGCATAATGTGTACCGCAAGCTACACTGCTGCATCCAGGTTGTGACGAACGTTCCTTTGAGCATGAGTACATATTTTAACGATGTGTATCTAATTAGGAGAATGTAGAAAATGAGTGACACAGACAAAATGTGTCACACTTCACTGGCAGTAGTAATTAAAAGGAGTGTGACCTCTGCTACTCTCTGCTCCACTAATCTGTGGAGCTGCCACACAGGTTAATAGATATATATCCTGTTTTAAAATATCATTGTAGTCATAGGAGAAATATGACATTACATTGCCCATGTTTGAGATGTTATTTGTTTTGGTTTGTTTGTAACAGAAACTTTTTATTTATATATATTTAATAGTTTTGGTCTTTTGGCATGAATACAGATTGGATTTTCCCATTTTTGGGATGAGATTATAAATACAGCTTGCAAAAATGACAGTCAACTTCAGGGTTTAAAATGTTGCTTGTTTGAGTCTGTGATTTGCACACAGTGACAGAGTGTAAGAATAGGAGCTGACTTCTGGAGATTTGGCTCTGAACGTGAAGTGGTGACAGGATACATACAGTTTTGAGGGAGTTGTTGTTCCTGTGTGTATTTCGTGATGCCTCCTGCATCTGCAGCACATTCAGTATTCGGAGCAGATACAGTAACATTATGCATTCAACAAATGGTTTCATTCCTGTGTTTTGAAAAAGATGTAGTGACAGAATCCACCCAGGAAACTTCCAAGTTTAATGACTAACGACTTCACTGGAACATTGCTGAATTAATTTTTCCTGTTTTTAAGCATGCTATGCTGCTATGAGTCTCCTCATTCATTTTAGTGTTGAGAAGAATAACAAGATTATCAAGGAAGGACAGTATCTACACAGACTGCTTCGGTGATCCACCATTTTTGGACTTGACTGACTTCTACATCCACTTTAGTGCTACACTCTATGCACCCATATTGGATGCATCAGAATTTCAAACTAGATACAGATAACCAGAAAAATGCCCAATAC
>VUQS01002724.1:8826-35226 GCA_015108495.1 Heterochromis multidens | reverse complement strand
TTCTGCTAGAGCAGTGCTTCTCAATTATTTTCTGTTACGCCCCCCTTAGGAAGAAGAAAACATTTCGCGCCCCTCACTCTCCCCCGCAACTATAAATAGTATCATTTGTCTATAAAATTGTTATTATAAGTACATCTCTGCATAACATTGTATCCTTATTAACATTAAAGAAAACAAAAAAAGAAAAAAGAAAGAAATATAGACACACTGGTCTTTCCTCGTCTCCCACCGTAGTCACAGTGAAGCCAAGCACTACATACGCTTCGTCATATTTCCTCGTCTTAGCTTTCGGGAGACTTTCGTTTGTCTCATTATCTCCGTCTCTCTCCACCTTTCTTTTCGACACTGTTAAATATTTTTCCATTTTTCTTGAGGGTTTGTTTACTGCACTTCATATCTCCTGCTCTGTGCTGTGTGTGTGCACATGCTCGGTGCAAAAAACCCTGCCACCTACTGTAGTGGATGTGCAATTACACTTTATTCTAGTACGGCAAAAAAAGCATGTTCCCTGGGGTCACACGCGCCCCCCCTGGCATCGCGCCCCACTATTTGAGAAGCACTGAACTAGGTTAACATTTGGTACAAGTGTAATTTACACAGCAAATTTATGTTTTAGTATTTTGTGCATGAATTATTTTCAAATTCATGGGACAGAAAATGTCCTGCCATTCTAAAATGGTCCATATTACAAGCAATACAAAAAAACTTCACATTTTCATTAGAAAACCTAACAATTCGAATAAAACAAGTTTGTTTTGTTTTAGTTTTTTTTTAATCCGCACCAGGGTTTTGCAGATAGACAAAAAACTCTGGGACTGATAGTGGTCAGAGTGATCACCAATTGCTTTCCAATCAATCAAGGCAATTTTTAGTTTGTTTCCCCACTGGCCTCACTGGGAAATTAGAATCACATCAAGGGTCAGAATGTAGAATTCACCAGCCTGCTTTATTTTGAACTGGAATTATGTACCTCATGCTGCAATTTCACATAAAATTTAGTCAATATAAAACCCTCAACAGGTCCAGTAAGATATTTACTGACCTTTATAACAGTCAAGTAAATTAATGCATTCTCATCACAGTTCTATAAGAAGACTACCATACAGCCAACTCACAACAACCAGTTTCACAAGCCTCTGGTTATCTTTGCTAGTGTGTGGAACATTAGATTCAGTCATCAAAAATATTTTAATGGTGGGTAGATACACAGGCCTCTCACTTGTAGCCGATTCATTTTAGTTCAGCATCAACAATCTTTTTTGTTTCTCAGCCAAGCCTGGTTGGCTGTCTGCATAGTCATGTGCAGCTATGCAGACAACAGCTTCAACTTCAACTGGACAGGCCAACAGAGATATGTGGGCTGGGTTAAAACTTGCAGAGGGCTGGATATGGCTTGTGGCATTGCTTTTGACAGATGTTAACATATTAATTCAGTAATATTGTGCTATATTCTATATGTTGACCTCCCCACATGGATTGTGTGCACAGACGCACAATCATATTCCCACTTCTGTACTCTCTGAAATGAACACAAGTGTGGGGAGTGGCTCCATTGAATCATCATAATCACAAAACAAGAGAAGACAGATCTAAGAGCACCTGTTGGGTTGATTTTAAATTAGAGCTTAATGTAACTCAACCCAACTTTATGTTTCATTGCATGTTTTTTTGTCTGCTTCCCCTTCTGGTCAAGCATCCAGCAAACATTTGGTTTTATCTTCTGATCCCCTTGGTAACCACTCATTTGAGCAATTTGTTTGTTACCAAGCTGTATAACTGATCCAGAAGAATTTCTGTCTGACTAATCAACCATAAACTATACACCTTACTGGAGTCCAAAAGTCCAGTCAAACAGTGCTGATGCCATTACAGACAATAAAACTAAATGTACATTAATAACTTTGATTTTGATGAAATAACAGTATGTTTTTGATCAGGAACATAAGACTAGATAAACAGCACATGCAGTCCAGGTTTACATAAACAGTACAAATCTGAAAAAGGTCCAACCTTTCACCAAGACACCTTTCAGCAAAGCAAATACCCAGTAGTTGACATGGTTACCATTTTTGTGCTTTTAGCATCTTCACTTCATTTCATTGCATTCATTATACTTCCATGTGTTAAATGAGTCCTTGAATATGTATAAAAATGCCTACCAGTATCTCAAGAAACCACTCTGATGCAGAGCCACTTAGCTTGAAAGAAGAACAAATGACATGTGACACACAGTGAACAGTGCCAGTAAATATCTTCGATGCTACAGGCTGGATTTTTTTTTTAAAAAGTTCCTGTTTGGCTAAGAAACCGACTCAAATGCCACTACAGGCTAATTTCTTCGAGATATCTGATCTGAAAAGGTGGTTTACGAAAATATAAGCCAGCTATGTTCAAGGAGGAAAGTTAGTATATACTAAGGAGAATTCAACATAAGGCCAAAACTGAAAGAAGGATCCTGAACACAACACCTTCAAGTCACTACGTCCCCGCAGCTCTCAAAACCAAACAGCAGCCTCGGAGAAAATACATCATTTCTTCCTTGTTGAAAAAAAAAAAAATCACATTACAATTCAAATGTGTTCATTTAAAGAGGCCTTTTTAAAAACATCTCCAAGGCATAGCGCGCCACGCAGTTCTTCGCTGTGGCAGGAAATGATAAATTATAAAAGGGGCCTTACTTCATTAGAGGGTGACATTATTTTGAGAACAGATATTGCGCTATGAGACAGAGTGTACAATAACACAATAACAACCATCAGCCACCGCCGCCACCACTGCTGCCACCGCCGCCTCCCACCTCAGCCTCTTGCTGTTGACAACCCAGGATTGAATATCTTGTGGAGTGCACCGGAGTGAGCACTGTACACAATACTGTATTGCACTTGCAATAACACAAAAAGATATTTCCCAATGTAGGCCATAATTATTGCTCCCTGCGTAATTTAATCCACCGAGTGCATATTCAATTCCGATCCGGGTTTCTTGGTGTGCTGTGAGGTGTTCAGCGCGATTGTCTCTGAAATTGGATTATGATAACCTGTCACCGCTTTAATTCCATAAGATATTAGAGGTAGTGGTGGTGTAGCAGAGGAGTGGAGTGTATCAAAAAGGGTGGCAACGGCGATTGTGCTGGGGGCTTCGGTGTTGAGAGAGATGTGTTTAATGCATGTTTCATTCTGTGTTTCCTCAGGGGGGTGAGGGGAATAATGTGTGTCTAGTCTGACCTCTCGACACACTTTATTTCCTGATCTCTGCCGTAGCCTTTAAATATCCATTAACAGACACAATGAAGGGAGTCCATGAGGGTGGAGGTGGGGTAGCAGTGGAGCAGGGAGGGTGGAGGGCTCTAGAATACTCATTTCTGCTTGTTATGGACTGCTGACAGGTCTCCCTGCATTTCTCCTTGCTGTCTTCCTAATGGGTTGGGTCAAATGGGTTTCTTCTTCTGTCTCTTGCTACAGTTTTAATCATCTTCAGCAGACTTGGAAACTGTTTTTAATCCACATTATTTGCACAAGAGTTGAAGGGTCGGTTTACCTGAATTGAAAAAGAGACATGGTTAGGCCAACTGGTGTTAAGCTATGCACACAGTTGTTAAACGATGTGTCAAGACACTGAAATATGAGCTTTTGAATCAACTAGTGAAGCCATTGAACACCAAAACTAGAATTCAGTCTTTTGAAATTAACTTTATTCATTCAAAAAAAAAATAAAAGAAAAAAATGAAACACTCAGACAGTGCAGTTCTTCTCCAAGGCCAAACCTATCTCTCAATTTTGAACAAAGTGGTCTGGACTTCCTTTCGTCAAATGGAGAGAACTGAATAAAAATTTTTCCACTCACATGCATTCAACAGTAGCATCTCTTTCCTCACAGGATGACAGTTTTTATGCAAAATATTTTTTTAAGGTGGAACTTTCAGTGGCTTCAGTGCTATTTTTCTTTGATTGTCTTAAGATCATGTCAAAACTACCAAACTAAATTTGAGTTAGAGGTGGAGAATAGTCAAAGGAAAAATCCTTTATAGTTTGGTATGGATGTGGATTAGTTCTTTAAAAGTGCAAAATACATCACAGAGTGTCCTTCTGGTTTACCAAAGAAACACCATCTATGGAAATGGCTACCAGACGATAAGGACATTCTAGACCAACCTGGATGTTTTTAAACTTAAAACTCACTTCATATTAACAAAAGTCACAAGACCAAAGTAAAGCCAAAGTTTATTCAGTCCATTCTGGTCAAAGAGACACATTTCTATTGACTGTACACCACACAGCCACAACATTAAAACCCCCTGCCTAACATCGTGTATATCCCCTTCATGCTGTCAAAATGCTCTGACTTTTTAGGTTATGGACATTGGACCTGCAAGGGTGCTCCATGGTGTCTGGAACTGAGAGGTTGGGATTAAATCATGACTGAACAGATCAGTGCCTTATAGACTATTTTTGTGTTACTCTTGTCATTCCTGTTTAGCTTTTGCCCAGCTGAGAGAGGGGGTTGTTTGGTCTGCAGCAGGGTTTGGTTTGGGGGTACTGTATGTGGGGTATGATCATGAATCTACAATAATGCCAGGACCCAGGGTTTTGTAGCTGAACATTGCATTGTAACAAGATGATCAATGTTACTCACTTCACCTGTCAGTGGTTTTAATGATGTGACTGTCTTTGTCTTCAACCAAGTGGATCATGTGGAGTCACTAGCTTTGATTATGTGGTGCATCATAGTTACTACAGCATGTGTTTTAGAGGTGAGACAGTAAAAAAAAATGACACGATCCTCTTTTTAAACATCACTGCTTATTATTTGCTGGAGCGTCGTACTGCAGCCAGTATTCACTCACTTTTTTGATCTCTTCTGTCTGACAGTACTTGAGTCTATTTTGAAAATGTTCTTTCAAATCTGGCAAGTTTTCACAGTCTTGTTTGGGTTTGAGTGAGAAGCATGGTTAGTTTTAGTTTTAAGTGTCTTTACATTAGATGTGTGTTATGAATTAAACATTGGATGTCTCACACCTCACATATAAAATGAAGAATAATAACATCGAAATCCATATGTTTACTCTGCAGTCAGAAGCTGAGGTCAACTATTTCATTGCTCGTCAGCTGCCATTTAGACTCCAGTAATCCGCTGCAAGGAGCTATAGACTGATCATGGTAAGTAACTTTGATCCACTGTGGCTGGAATGGCATATCTCTCTTTGGTCATTGTGCCTGCTGTGCCTTCTCAACTGGACATAAACACAAGGCTGACTTGTGGTTTCCTCATCAAACTGCCCTTCTCCTATCAAATATAAACCAGTGGGCACTTGCCTCTTGTCCTCACCTACCTTTTTGTGAGATGCAGGGATGCATGGTAGAAAGTCAAACTCGAACTAAAAATATCAGTGAGCAAAGCTCCAGGTCGATAACCTTGGATCTTTTTTCTTTTGTTTATCTCACAAAAGCTAAAGATAAAGTCTCAATCTTCAAGTGGACTCACACAGATTTTGAAGGCACTTCTCACAGTCATATACACTGATGCTTTTTTTTTCTTTGTTTTTTGCAAAGTGCTCAAAGTAAAGGCAGTTTAAATGAATGCAAGTTCCAGTGCATTACTGCAGCTACTTACATTTACTGTGTGAATTTGGCTGTACTTCTGCTTTTAACAGTAGAGAGCAAGCCAGTGACAAACTAGGCCAAGCAGACCTTGGTGGCTTAACAATTAGAGCCCTTGAAGATCATTAAATCGGACAGGTGTTGCATAAGACATTTATATGACAACCTATCCATAGCAAGTCTAACTCAATAGCAGCCCAACTGCTGCTACTGAATACCTGCATAAGGAAATGCACAAGGACTATGACCGGTGGAAATATTGCTATTCACATTCATCCTCTTAAGGGTGCCTCAGGGGAAAGCACTGATGTAGAAACAGTAGTCACTACTGCACTAAATATCACTGTTATCACTGGCTCACCTGTCTACACTTTGCAACTTTTTGGCAACCAAACTACATTATACTGATACTGTTATCATTGCCAAAAAACTATTTCATTGAATTAATCTTTTTTTTTTTTAATTGTTGATGACTTTCTCCTCTGGAAATTAATTGCCAGCACTCTGTGACACATAAATGAGAAATATAGTCATTTGCCCCCTGTGAATCTTTCATCCTGTGACTCAACTCTAACTTGACCATCTTGGACTGCAACTAGTGTCAGCAGATCGGCTGCAGATGACACTGGAGTTGGAGTCCTCCTGACTGCAGGACATGAAGCTCCCCAAAAAGAAGCTGAATGACATCAAGGACTGCTTCAAAAACAACCAGGCCAGGAAGCCAGCTTTTAGAGAAAACACAAGATGGGAAGGACCAAGGCTAGCTGTTAATAGAATTTCTGAAATAAGAGCAAGGGGGCTGTCTGCTAGTAAATCGATCATGAATGGCCTTGCTCTACCTAACAAATAAAAAATGCTTAAGTAAGTCCCCCAAATATAAAGTATATGTTTGGGGGGAAAAAAGAACACCAGTAGTAGGCTTATCACTGCTAAACTGCTGCTTCCCATGTTGTACTAATCTTGTGAGGCAAAGTTGGAGTGTCCTGTCCAGAGCATGTGTCAGGGCAAGGTCATATGACAAACCAGCTGGAGAACAAGTAGCAGAAATGCCTCCTTCACACTGCCGATGGATCCACAGGAACAGCGATGGCCAGTTCAGTTTGGCACCAGCTGTTATGGTCTGACCAGGCTCAGGCTTTTCTTCCCTATCTCTCTCTCTCTCTCTCTCTCTCTCGCTCTCTCTCTCTCTCTCTCTCATTCTCCTCCTTTCTCTCTCGCTCTCAGGTAAAGTTGTGGGCTGGAGACTTCCTTTCCCGGGCTTTCTCTCCCGCATCTGTTGTTCATGATCTAATCATGGTATTTAAGGACTGACTGTGGCTGGTACTCTCTGTCAGATTGTTGTCCCCATTGTGGTGGTAATTAGGCCTTCTTTTATGCCAACTTACTTTCAAAAGTTTTCTCCAGTAATTGTATCTTCTTGTTTACTCTCCAGTTTACTGCCTGAAGCCTGAGTGATTATTCCCAGACCCAAGGTACCTCAAGGAGTTTAACGGACATTGCTCGTGAACCTTACCTGAGCCAAACAGCCGGACATGACGACAACAAACAAAAGGACTTACCTGCAGCTTAACTGCCTGTCCACTGTCCTCCCATTCTCTCTCTGCTCCACTGGAAACTTGAAACTGCCCACCAACAGCTCATCCTGCAAGTAAGACCTCAGACTCCTGTTGTAAACTCAATTAGGAAACATTCCTAAGCAAAAATAACTATTCAAGCAAAACCCTGGACTTTTTAAAACCAAGAATGATGTCATCAATAATACATCAATGTTTTTACACAATCTCAAAGAATGTACTCAAATGATGAAATTAATCCAGAGTTCTTCTCTTGACTTCTCCATTCATTGCTTGTCTGCAGAGCAACAAAAGATACTTTGTGTTTGTAACAGCGTACTATTGTGGTTACATTTAAAGCTTCTTTAACTTTTGTCATACAGCATGTAATAAACCTCTATACTCCAGAAGATCCCTGAATGTAAACCTAGAATATATTCTTGCATGAAGATGAAGTGGAAGAATGAGTAGGTGTCGCCTCAGATTCATCCTAAGCAATGCAACAGCATGCAGTTTACTTCAAAAGGTGCCAGTGGATGTCACTGGCTATTTTTTGCCTTCAAACGAAACAGAACTACTGTCTTGCTCCCCATGGGGTAGTTTAGAAGAGGAGGCCCCATCAGTGGAGCAGAGTGTCTCAGTGCAAGTCTGCTTGACTTGCCTGACTCTTTATACTGAGAGAAGAGAGACGGATCATGACAGACGCTATGATCCACATCAGTTAGCATATGATTGAGCCGGCACAAAGAAACGTATGCTAGATGTCTCATGTTTGGTTCCGGATTGTCATGGAGATATGAGGACTCCATTCAGAAACCTGACTCTGAAGGCTATTTATAGTTCTTTGAGCACTAGGTCACAGATGACAGTGACCACAAATACTGCAGATTTGCTGAATTTTGCATAATTATTTTGTAAAAGTGTGCAGCTCTGCCTTATCTGCATATAACTCTTCTGCTTGTGATATGATCTAATCTAGTCATCAGTTTAAGTGCCAGATTTGAATCAAACCCATTAATTTAGGTGCTGTTTGATTTGACTAACTGCTTCTTTAAATCTGCATCAGCGCTAATGATGCATTTGTGCTCAATTTGTTAGGCGACTAAGTTGAGTTGTGTTAAGAGGCCTGTAGGTCTAATGGTCTGCGCTTACCTATGCTTTAATGTGTTCTGAGTAATCCCACTTCCATCAGAGCCCTCTAATCAAAGACAGAGTTAAATGGATGCATGATAAATAGACTCTTACTTCTCTCATTACACACTGACTAAAGTGGACCTAATGGCTAATCGCTGTGAAAACAGACACGTTTCTGCCTAAAATCAACATTTTTAAAGCTCTTAGTCTACTTGTTTCCTTTTTCTTTAGGTTGTGCCTGTCATTCTTTTCTTCAAAAGCAAAAACAGGCTTGTTTCAAATTATTGCAAAGCCATAAAGAGGTCGCAAAGCCACAGGCCTTTATAATGCCAACAGTCAGAGAAGATTAAAAACCCTCTCTGTGGCTTCCCTTTTTTCATCATGGCAGATACATCACAAAGGTGGGGGTGGGGGCAAGGAAATGGCGCTTGTTTCTTTTTCTTCAGAGAGCCGATTTAGCAGTTGGCACCACTTTCACTCTGCCGAGTCCTCCTCCTCACAAGGCATTTTCTCTCTATTTGATGTCTGTGTCAGTTTCTTTCTGTCTCTCTGTCCTTCTGTAATTTAATAATCTGCTTTGAACTTTATCATGCAAAGGCCTCACTTTGCTGGCCGAGCAGGCAGGCGAGGCAACATGCAGAGAGTAGGGTTGACTTCTGGGACATGGAGGGGATGTGTGTGACAAACTCATCTCGCCTTGTTCTTTATTTGCTGTAAAAAAGGGAAGTGTGCGTGTGTGGAGACTTGAAGCCGGGGCTCCTGTGGTTTAAACCATCTGCAGCTGGTGCCAAACATAAAGCACCAGCGGTCTTAAGATTGATCATGTTGTCCTTGCTCTATGTTACATATCAATTGAGCAGAACTAAAAGTAATCCTAAACAGGAGGCTTTTCAGAAGCTTTTTCTCAAGAACTTGGGAGTAAATACATTTATCATTTTTATTTTTTTTCTTCTTAACAAATTCTAAAATTTAAAGACACCAGTAAATCAGTGTTTTGGATCTGGTTGCCAGATCAACGATACAAAAGCAATAATGTGCACGATTTGAACATTCTTTGGTGAGTGTCTGCAAATGCTTTAAAGTAAATATAATGTGTACTTTAAGAGTCTTTTGTCTTCTTTATGCTTTAATTTCATGACAGGAATTTATAACTTTTTCTTAAAGAGATGTATTACTTTTCCTCTAATAAATACTGTATTAACAATGGGTTAGATCACATTACAACAAGGGTCACATATTAATAAACCCACAGAGACTTATTACCCAGATTTGCTGTTCCATTAACCTTTGCTGCAGTATGCCTTAACCTCCACTGGGTCACTGCTAAGGGGTTAAAGGTAAAGTCAGAGTTAGCGTTAGGTTCACATCTACTCCTTTATATGGAATTTTAACCTATTTCACATACAAATGTATTTTATCTAAAGCCAGATAAACAATAGTGATATTATCTGTAAAATAAGAAACACAACAACCAACCCTAACCCTTCTGAGAACAAAAGTTTTCACAGGACTGTGCAGTCCTATAAAAAATAAAGCATACCTCATGATTCAATAGCTTGTAGAACCATCTTCAGCAGCAATAACTTGAAGTAATTGTTTTCTGTATGACTTTATCAGTCTTTCACATTGTTGTGGTGGAATTTTGAACCACTTTTCTTTACAATGTTGTGAGGTTTTACAAAGGAGTTCATGGTTGACTCAATGACTGCAAGGTGCCCAGGTCCTGTGGCTGCAAACAAGCCCAATCATCACCCCTCCACCACCGTGCTTGACCATTGGTATGAGGTGTTTGTGCTGATATGCTGTGTTTGGTTTTGCCCAAACATGGCACTGTGCATTATGACCAAACACACTTTGGTCTTGTCTGTCAGGACCAGTGTTGGGGTGGTTACTCCAAAAAAAAGTAATGTATTACACATTACTTGTTACTTTTCTCAAAAGTAATGCAGTACATTACTTAATTACTCGCCAGAGAAAGCAATTTGTTACACTACTCGTTATATTACTTTCTCGTTACTCCATAAAATGACCTGAAATGCATTGTCTCATAATTACCAGTTAACACTATAAACCCGAGGTTACAGTCCCACACACCAAATGAGGACACACAATCAATCTTTCTTTTAATATTTACGTATGAACACAAAATTGACAACACAAAGCAAAGTTGAAAACCAGCCTAAAGAGACTTCAAAGCGGTCGCCACAGTGATTCCACTGTAGAAACACGAACAGGTAGAAACAGAGGCTGCAAGCCTGACTGCTCGTCACTGCCTTTGTTACCTGTTGAAGTTCAGGGTCTGGCTGCTGCGCTGGGGTCAGCATACACTGAGTTTTATCATCAGTCTGGGTTCTTGGCTAGCTTTGTGTTAGCATGCTGTCTGTGCAGATGGTTGCAAACAGCTGAAGTTCTGTTAGCAGTGTAATGCAGCTGTTTCTGTCCTGGATGCAGTTTGCATTTCAGCATTGCGCTCTTGTCCTTTTGTGCAATAAAAATAAAAGTAATGTCCATATCTCCACTCGTGAAAAGCTGTAAACCGCTCCATCATTTTCCTCCTTCCGCACACAAACTGAAATCAGCTGATTGTAGCGCAGGTGTGCTATCTGCCCGTCGTACAGATAACTGAAGAGCCTTTGCAACGAAAGTAACAACATAATTGTGAGTGTAATGTGATTACATAATTTAGTACAGTAATGCCTTACATTACCGTGTTACTGGAAAATGTAATGTGATTACCCAACACTGGTCAGGACATTGTTCCAGTGCATGTTCTTTTTTAGAGATTAGAAGCTTTCTCCTGGCAACACTTCCAAACAAGCCATACTTGTTTACTTTTCATTTTAATTGTGCTGTCATGAACTTTAACATTTAACATGCTAGCTGAAGTCTGTAGAGTCTGAGATGATGCTCTTCGTTTTTTCACAGTTTTTCCAAGCATTGCGCAGTCTGACCTTGAGGTGAATTCAATGGCACATTCACTCCTGGGAAGATTGTGGCATTGTATTAACACACACCTGAATGCTCCAGACCAGCAAACTGCCAAAACCTCTGCTTTTATAGAGGTGCTCACACTTCCTGATTGATTAATCAAGTGCAGCACCTAGTTGCTACTTACCCTCTCAACCTCTATGGAAGCAGTAAGGATGTATTTAGTTATTCACAGGACTGCATAGAGTCCTGTGAAAACTTTTTTTTTCACATGACTGTATATTCATTTATATTTTCCCTTTTATGGGCGCAGTAGAGTTTGGACACACATGTTCCATTATTCATTTATTGGACAGGCTAAAAAAGTGTTTTTCATTTGCTTTTTATTGTTGTGATTTGGGTATGTTTCTTTAAAAGGTTGATATACTTATTTACAATTTCTGCTTGGGTGCCTGCTATCCTTTTCACTTTTGGCTTACACCTCTCTCTACGACTTCACTGACTGGTGGGTGGCAGAGGGGCATGAGCAGCAGCGACCGAGATTTAGCTTTTTTCATATGCACAGTGTTGTTCCTTGGTCTGTTACCCACAGACACAGTCTGTGTGGTGTGTGAGACAAAATTAAAAAGATATTCTGTCACTTCCAATTTTCTCTCTGAGTGATCATTACATGTAAATACAACCCAAATCACAGCACATCTGTTGTCTTTAACTTGTGGTTATGTTAGATGACAGAAGCAAAATTAGGACCCTTTAAAATAAATTGACTTAAAATGAAAGACACTTCCCTCCAGAGTCCTGTTCAATTCCCAGCACCCCGATTCTTTTTATGTATTTTCTGTTACTTACTGCAGCACTAAACCCCCCCCAAAATGATATTTGAGGCAGCCCTAAAGGCAGTACCACAGAGTTTAGACAGAGCCAAAACTCCCAAACTGCTTGCAGCATTAGCAGCCAAGCTTGCTTACAAGCCTCTTAAGGTAATATAGCTCAACAGTCACCCTATTTGACTTTTCAGTAACTCATCAGACAGAAATTACAGTGTAACACACTTTGTAATTTATATACTATTATGATCATCATTGTTATTATAGCAAAAAAAAGTATATCATCTTTTGGCACATAGGAGTAAATAGAACTGTCAGTAACAATGTGTTTTAGCCTTTAGGTGTAGTAGAATATGTTTCTTTTTTTAAAGTTTTTATGAGTTGTTAAATTAAAAGCATCAGTGCAGGGGAGCTTTCTTGTAAACAAATGAGTTCACATTTGGAGTTGCCCATTATAATATACTGTTTCCGCAATGATATGTTGCGCCTCTCTTCAGTGATATGTAATCTGATACGTTCATGTTCTTTTCAAGAAAAAAAAAGTCAGCAGTGGTGCCATTTTTGAGTTTTTCTGTTCTAAAGATAGAAATGTTCTATTCTTAGGAAATTATTCAACAGCAAAGCTGGATTCAAAAAAGGTTTGGCTTTAATAATTAGATTTGATTAGGTGTGGCTAAATGCTTTTAGACTGTCAGCGATCGGTCAGTAAAAAGGGTTTGGCATGTTTTTAAACAGCAGACTGATATTATTTCATGGGTACAGGGGAACCTTCTATGAATACAGTCAATCAGCCAATCTGTGCTGAGGTGTGTGATCACTTTGGCCCTATCATGACCTTTTTTGAAAACAGCATGTGTACATGCCAACGCTGTGTCTACCACAGAGAGTGCAGTTCGCCGAAAGGGGTAAAGATGAAAGGAGCTTGATCACAGGGAAGAGGTTTGAAAGGCGAATGAAGAAAAGTTTGAGTGAGGCAAAACACAGACTTCCCTTTATGAAGCGGAGAGTAAAAGGCAGAGTGACAAGGGAGCAGGTGTGCAATAAAAGAAGCTGGGAGGAAGACACAAAAGTCTGAGACATAAGGTTCACTACCTCAACAGTTCTTAAAGGAGCAGCTTTCTTCTCCAAATGGATCACTGCAAAATTACTGTCTTACAACAATTCACACAAAGCTTTACTGCACGCTGACTGCGTATTTGATCATGCATCATCTCCAGGGGTTTTGCTGTGTAACTCATTATCCAACAGGATCTCTGTGGGATATTTTGTATACTGATAATTTTTTTGTAATACTGACTCTAAATTATTATTATTATGTGTGTACTGAGATTTCCAAGTTTAACTCTGCCAAACATCCACAAGAACGTAGTTATTTGTTATAACACTCATGGCTGATAAGTAACTGAAGTCAGAATCTTGTATATTAGCATTGCCAAAGCAGTGATGCAAGAGAAATTTCCTGTCTTGCGGTATTACACTGCATGATTGTATGTGCTGTATGTCACATGAGAAACAAGCTGCAACAACAGCCAAACTATAACTGGCTTGCTAAGCCCTTAACCACACAGGCTTAGAGACCAGCTCTTGTGACCCCCTGACAACCTCTGGTTCCCAGAGAAAAAGTAGATGTTGCGTTTTTTGAAATGTGTTAGTGACAGTGGTAAGGCACCTTGAAGGCAACTTTCTCTGTTTAAAGTTTGTGTCTCACTTTTTTAAGTTTCGCTACAGCTCGGAGAGTAAATGCTGAGTGTTTGCAGTTGGCGTCTTCCATGCAAACTATGGGTGACCACAGCAATCTGCTAACAACCAAAGCAATGACAAAGTTTTTGGTGCAGCCCCCTCTGTCCAGCTGACTTCACCTGATGACAGACAGCAACCTCCAGCAACCACTTGCCATCTGGTCAGGGGATGCGCATGTAGCGCTTCTACTCAGGACCAGTGCAATACCAATTTCGACAGAGAACCTAAACATCTAGCTAGGTTTGAGAGGAGGTTTTAACTTTAGTGCCTGACAGAAGGAGTCTTCTCTTAAGTGAACAACTACAGCTTTATTGCTTCAGCACAACTCCCAAACAACACATACATATATACATTCCTACTGTCAGGTTTGCTGTGAGATGAAGCAGGACTCAAATGCAGGACTCCTTCACTTACAGTGAATTTATTTACAGTGAAAAATGTGCAACAACAACAATCCCAAAAACTCAAGTCCACCGTTGTGTTTTGATCCCAATCCCAGGTGTCAGTGAATCTTCTCCAGAAGGCTGCTCTCCCCTTCAGCTCACTCAGTATTTACAAAGTGCTCACCACTTTCTCCACACCTGCGCTCCACACGTTTCTGTACACAAGAAGAGACAGGTAAGTTTTTCCACAGGTAACAAGGGGTTCCATAAACTAACACCAGTGCTGGGGTTACACTGACTGTAGTCATTCAATGATCCAGTGCCGACTGAAGCTCAGCCACTCCCTTAAGTAGTGGCTCTTGAAGAGGTCATCACAGACAGGTGTGTGCTTGCCAGCAGGTGTGTGGAACCAAAATGCGGGAAACCACCACTGAGTCCCACTACTGCATCAAGACCAGCACACCCAGATACACACACAAACCGGGATAGCAGAGGAATGAGGTAGAGAGCTTGAAGTAGAGCGAGAGACAGAAACTGGCAGGTCAGCAGGGCGAGGACAGAGGGCCCATGACACGCACAGGTTTTGCACATAAATAGTGCTCTTTTAGTGCATAGGAGTAAATTAATTAAAATTAAGTAACAAAATGAAAACGTAATGGAATTGGATTGGAGCTCCCTTAAATAAATAAAACAAAATAAGGTCTTCCTGTCTTAAAATGAGAGAGTCCCATCTGAAATGTCCTTTAATGTTCTTTGAGACCCAAAAAGAAGTACTGTAAAGAAATTGTCAGCGTGCTGCCCCTATTATTTACTACCCGACTAGGACTAATAGGGCTTATCTGATATCCAAGGAATGGCTTGATTCAGTTCTTCAGAGATCTCCCATAATCCGATCGGATGGCTGGCCACACCATTTCAAGTCATCTAGAATCTCATCAGTGGTTCTCCAGAGTCCAAAAAACCAAACTACACAAACAGTGCAGAACAATGAATTTTCATTCTCTCTTCTTTTCTTAACATGAGTTCATTAACTTCTTTTCCTCCCAGAGGATCTCATCAGATATTATCCTTCATGTATAACCAAATATTCAAGGGTATACTTCAATTCCCATATGTCTTAACAACAAATGGTATTTTTTTAGCTTCACAAACAATCACAAGTTACCATAGCTATAGTAACTTAAGTTTTAGCAGTAACAAATTATATTATTGTATATAATTGTAATATCAACAATAAAGAATAAAATAAGTGACATGAATGGTGACAATAGCTGTGTGTGATGAAAAGTAACATATTTATCATCTTTTTCTTTTAACAACAAATGTAAATGACTCAGAGCCCTTGAGTCTGTCAGAGTCAGGTCAGCGGGGGTTCAGAATTCGGGGTTATCACGTGGGTCACGTAGCCTCCGAATAGTTCCTGCAAGTGCTTAGCGGTCAGTTGGAATGTGTGCTGATAACATACAGACTTGTTTTTGAAATTCTTACCTTTTAAAAATACATCTCAAACTTTTGTGCTGCTATATCTCTATGGCGCGACTAGCATATGTTGCTAACTTCCGGAACTATTGCGAGGCACCATGATCTGCCATTTCTGTAAAAAAAATGGTCCATTAGAGTGAATGGAGATGACTCGACTCTTCTTTAAATGTCTTCCATTCCCGGGAACGATCTCACCAGGAAAAGACCGCCAGTGCTTCCTGCACACATGACATGAGGCCGTCTTACGCATAAAACAGTGTCACCGCGCCAGGGGAGTACTCATTTTTTCTTCGTGATCGGGTATTGCCAGATTGTTGCCGGTAGGTCTCTAGGCCTGTGTGACTGAGGCCTAATTGTCCCTGCCTTGCATCACTACCTTGTACTGTAGAAATTTTTTGTTAAGGCTAGATTCTGATCTCCAAAATCAAGCAAAGTTCCCTTCATGAATCAAATGACCTACTGATGTTTACCCGAGTTTTCCTCAACCTCTTTGCCTATGGCCACACTAGTGTCACAAGATAAGTGACTTTGCTCTGACTAATGTAATTGAACATTAACTTCACTAGCAAAATCAGAACCAAGATTATTTTCTGTGTTTTTCTCTATGTGGAGTTTGTTCTGAGGCCAGTTTTTTGGTGATGTTAGTGACTAATGGACTCCATTTATAGGCTAGCATTTGTGTTGCTCACTGTTGGCACCATAGGGAAGTAGAATAGAGGTACTGAGGCAAGTTGCTTTAGAGCAAACATAAAGATCACACTCTTTGGAAGATGCAAATTCAACCCCAGTTCTTTAGAGTCTACAGGCTTAGCGGCCTTTGGGGAAGCATTCATTTTTTAAGTTACAGTTTCATACACTGGCATGTTTACAAAAAGGCTACATCGGTCCATCCGTCCATTTTGTACCGCTTATGGGGAGGCAGTGTGAGCAGAGATACCAAGATCGCCTCTTCCCAGGTACTTCCTCCTGGTCATCTGTGGAGAGATTAAGGCAGTCCAAAGCAGCTGAGAGACATAATCTCTCTAGTGTGTCCTGGGTCCACCCTGGGGTTTTCTGTAATTGGACATACCTGAAACAACTAATCTAGGGGACATTCAGGAAGCATTCTGACAAACTTTTTTTTCTCCCTGCATGAAAGTATCAGAACTGGCTTCCCCATGCATTTACCTAAGATACCTTTGAGCCATAATTACACAGATCTTACTAGAAGTTATTGCATAAATGTTTTTGATAAGATTCCCCAACTCAAATAAATATATCTACCTCTCAAAAATCAGTGCAATGCAAATGTCTAACCTGAAGATACAAGTCACTGATTCACTGCAGCAGCTGGTTAGTCCTGAATCTGGAGCGTCTCCTCCCTTTTACAGATTGCAGCGCTGTAACTGGGGGCAAGTTCATAGAAAGTACAGTGACAATTTTTTGATCTGAGCTCTGAAAAAAAGTGCTGCTTTTGCATTTTTAACTGCCCTCTGATGTTTCTTCATCTGCTGTCAAACTCTTGTAAAATATTTGCATAGAGTGTTGGCTTTGCTTTACCTTCTGGTTTTCCACACACTCCTCTTCAGGATTTAGTGGGCTCACTGAGCCATGGTTAAACTTGGGCTTTTTCAACTATAAATGGTCCATGTGGTTAAGCAAGAAGACTGAGAAAGTACAGCTACTATTTGTTAAGGACTACAGCTTCAGTTAACAGCTCTGGACTATATAGTAAAGCAGTGGGTGTACTACGATATTTCTGAACAGCCCATAAAGCCATCATTCCGTGGGCAGACATGTTGGTTCAAGTTTAGTCAAAACACAATGTGTCATTGATTAAAGAATAAAGGACTCAAATGCAGGACCTGAGGCAGGCAAAAGTAACAAAATGCAAACCCTTTATAAGGCACAGTCCAAAAACACTGTCCAAACAGGAAGAAACAGAAATCTGAAAATCATTACAGAGAGCCAGACAAAACAAAAAGCACACCAGGGCAGATACACAGACACTAAGGACAGGACTATATATACACACACATATTAAAGTCTAATTAGAGATTGGGAACCGGAGGGAAACAAGACATGGGTGAAAGTAATCAGGATAGTCTAAAGGGGCGGAAGCAAAACTCAAAGCAACATGCAAGAAACCACAAACTATCAAAGTAAAACATGAAATAAGAGAACCCAAATAAATACAAAGATACAAACTCACCCTGAACAAAGAAGGCAAGAAGGATAATAACCTAAACACAAAAACAATACCAAAAAAACTGAAAAGTATCAGAAGAATAATAAAACCAATACAGGGACCCAAAATAAAATCAACACAATAATCCAAACCTCACAAAATATGAATCAAAACGTCAAACAGTAGAATATAGAAAAACATCAAGAGACACCTAAACTCAGATATATTCACTAAGGATTCAAAACACAATGTTGTTAAAAAAAAAACTGGGAGTGTCACTGCATTACATTACATTACATAAGTGCACAATTCTAAGTGTACTGTTTGTTAAACTCGATAGGACCTGGAGAAGCAGCCTTTCTGCCATTTTACTTTAGTGGTCAGCTGTGAGGAAAGCTTGTCTCTCAACAACAATGGTAAATAGCAGCGTGTGATAATTAACAATAGAAATATGAAAGCTAAGTGTAGATCGCAACAGCATTAAAGTGTGAAAGCAGATCAGCAGGATTAGGGGCAGGGGAGCTAATCAAAGTGCAACTTGGTTAAGTAAGGTTCACACTTTTTAAAACAATAGTTATGTACACACAAACAGTGTTTCTTCATCCCTCCTGTTCATATTGGCCATTAAAAGATCCCTGCAGACTGAGGATTGTTATTGTGGAAGATTTGTCTAACTCAGACTACTGTGGTCTCCTATCATCTTCAGATAATTATGGGAATATATTTTTAAACTGAATAAGGACTGCAGATTTTATTCACTCACAGAAAAATCTTTTTTTTTGTGCTGGCCAGTATGAGCAGGAGGCATGATTAAAGCAAGCATATGGATATAGTCTTGAAAAAAATTTACAAGATACCATTACACCACTGAACACAATGTAGAACAGCCTAATTCCACATACACTGCACTACATATGGGCTCCCAAACTGAAACACTAATCTTTTACTTCACTACATACACATTTACAAAAAAATTAGTTTAATGCAAGTTAAGCAAAGTAATCAGAAATCAAACCTTTGAGGCAAAAAACATAGCACACTGGATAAACTACTGGCTTGAACAGTTTGCAGCACACCTTACAACCAGCAGTCATCTAGTAAGCAGAACTGATCTGAGCCGGCACAGCGATTCAACACACGGTGAGAGTGATGCCTTGAGGTAAATGAAAGGTGATGTGAGTGTGTATAGATTGTTTTGTCAGAGCGAGATTCTGCAGATTCTCTGTAACGGGTGCCACGTTCGCTCTCCTTACCCATTCAGGATGATGTGTCGGAGACCTGACTGTGAAATAAATTCAACAGCAAGATTAACAGAGATATAAAGGCAGGTGGGGAAGAAGACACAAATACAAAGAGGAGGAAAAAGTGGGTGGGTGAACACCTGAGCAAGATGCCAACAGTGACAGTATGAGAGATTTGATTCCTACTGTAGCAAATTTTGTACTGTAAGGAATTTTGAACTGAAAGAAATGATGGGGAAAAAAAAGAAGACGCTGAAGGAAAAAAGGTTGAATCTAATGCCAAACCTGAGCACATCTACATCTGAAAACAGTCTCTTAATACCAGAAAACTAAAAGCAGGTAGAGGCTGTTCTATTTCGGTTCTGTATGAACGGGCTGCAGTCAAAAACCTTTTTTCACTGATGACTAGTTACTGAAGATTGCCAGTGCAAATTTTCCAGGGTACAAATTAACCTAAAATCCCCAAATCGACAACACAACACATAAAAGAGCAAATTACAACATTTGAAGAATTCAGATCTGCTGTAACTGCTTGACTTCAATTTTTTGGTTAACAATTAATATTAATACTTACTTTTGAAATTGTGGCACTGCTTTCAATCGTGTTAAAGCAGATAAAAGCAATGTTTTATTCAATGCAATCACACAAGCATCATATCAAAGGACAATTCCATATAAAATCAGTCAAATTTGATTGAAGACTTTTTTTTTGTGCAATAAATATCTTTATACTGTGAAGATGCTCTCAAAGTATATAGGGGTGGGTCCAAATTTGGTGCTTTTTATATATTTTTTTAAATTTTTCTCAGAGTTCTCATATTTTCATGAATCAGTAGCTAGCCACATACAATTTTCTGGGATGAAAAACCATTTAAGCTCAAACTCAATTTTAAACCTACTCTGACCATCAAACTAAAACAAAAATCTTGTCTGTCTTCAACAACATTATTTCCATAATTGAATTTGAGAATAATAACCAAATGTGAGCATCAATATCTTGGGATATATCAGAGTTTCAGTAGCAAAACTTCACAAATTAATTCTTTATAGCATAGAGTAACAGAAAAACATTAATGAATAAATATTTGCACCCTGCATGTTTTTTTCTCTTTTCTGATAATTTACCAGAAAAAAATACGTGGATGGTAAAAAAAAATGATAGTAATATGAAAGGTCTCCATTTTACCTATATTTAGATACTAAACGCATTGTCTAGCCATGTTTTCTTATGTATCAAAATAATTTTCTAATCTAGTCATATTTCAACAGCCACCAAATGTTAAATTTTATGTAGAGCTACAGCAGGTTTTTATAAAAATGATAATGTTCTTGGAGCTGAAATGTTAATTCCACAATAGTATTAAAATCTTTCACAAAAGTAAAAAATGAAATTAAAACTCAATTATCCACTGCATTTGCTTTTTCACATACTCAGTGGGTCTTCAGTAACCATATTAAAGTGAGCAGATTAAAGATTACTGAAGACATCTTAAAAACTGAAAAATACTCTCACAAGTTAACTAACATAATAGAGACGTTGGTTGTAGTTAAATAATCATAATTAACCTGAGATTTATCATTTTGAGGAACAACTCCAAGACTTGAGCTTTCTACAGTGTCTGGACAACACCATGATAGATCGCAGTACAATGTGATCAGGATCACTCATGAAAGTTATATGGTTTTATAGCCCCGAATAACTTTTAGTCACCCTCATCTGCACAGTCAACATGTTGGGCTGCAGCAGTGGTTTCCGTACCACACAACTCTTTAACACTCATTAACAATAAAAAAGGATCCAAGCTGAATTTCAATAAAACAAAGCTCAGCACCGTAGCTCCTGCAATCTCTTTTTTTTTCTCTACAAAAATCATATTCATTCAACTTAGTTTTTCTACTTTCCCCTTGTCTTCCATGCCCCACCTGCAGTAGCAGTGCCCCACCAGCGGGGCCCGCCCCCACAGTTTGAGAACTACTATGTTACAGCAACATGGTTACGTAGCTGACTGGACCAAATCAAGGAAAGAAAACACATTGTCAGAAAAGCAGAGCATGTTAGCAAGGATATTCAGAGGCTGGCACATGATAAGAAAATTGTGATAAAGAGCAGTAACACGCAACATCAGTGATTGGGATATTGTTTGATTTCTAAAGCTGGATAGACAACAAAGTGATTGCAGCTGCAAGATATGTAGAGGGGACCTGTGCAGATGAAGACAGGAATATAATAACCCTTTCAGCCATTTGAAAAGGAAACATTTCCAGCCCTGGAAAACAAAACAAAAAAAAAGAGAAAAATAACTTTTACATCATTTGAAAAAGTATAAATGAAGGGGAAGAAGTTAAAACTTTTATTGTGACACTATCCAAGCGATCCTAATTTGAGGATAAGAACCATTGCTCGAAGTGTTTTTAATATTTGCTTTTTTGTCTAAAATGAATGAACGGATGCTTATTTTTCAGTTTGTGTGTCTTTCAGTTTTGGGTTTTTGGAAGGACTGATGCAGACATCTCTACTGTGTATGATTATTTCTTTTCCCTTTCTCTATCCAAAGCAGATAGGAAGGAGTGTCACTTTCACTTGCTTTAAAACTACTTTGTCTAGCTTTTTCCCTAAGACGATGATTTCTAATAAAGATGTTACAGTCTGAGCTGCAGACCACCTGTTTGATTCCATTTATTTATTAGTACTTTTCCTCCCCCTTCATAATGTTGCTTTGGGTAATTCAGAGTCATGTGATGAGGAAAGAACATCACATGCAGTGAATTGTGGGACCATGATGACCATGGCACGGACTCAGTAGGTTATTTCAAGCTCTGCCTTTAACCTTTCCATGCAGGTGCTGAGATTTCTGACCTTTACACCATGCAGTTCCCTGCTGCCTTTGAGTGCTTTTGATAGTTATGGAGTGGAGCTCTCAGCATGTGTATGTTCAATGTGTATGCACTTTTATTGTGTATAAGTGTGTGCTTGTATGTTTCAAGTGTATGACCTTGTGTGTGTGTGTGTGTGTGTGTGTGTGTGTGTGTTGATTCTGTGGGTGCTACAAAGCAATCCGGGCCTTGTGTAGGAAACTCGATTTGACACGAGCATAGTGAAGATTACCTGTGTCCAGACAGTTACTGCCTTACAGACAATAAGAACCGCCATCACTCACTTTTAAAGGTCAATGTGCTGAAACAAGGGGCTTCGCTAGGCCGGAAATAACCTTACAAAAGACCCACAGGGTAGAAAGAGGGAGAGAAAAGAGATAAAGGTAAGGAGAGACACAGATAGAGAAATGGTGGGTGGCTAAGCCCAACACAGCAGGTGTCTATCAACACACCGACCTCCAACCTGGCTTTACCTCCACCAGCTTCGGCCAACATGTTTGTCTTTCAGTGCCTACCATGGTCATAGCTTTGGTTTGTCCCATCTTTCATGGTATGTGTCCTGATTATTTCCTACTAACTTAACCCTTACCACTGATCAGCTACAACCTCAGTCATTTAAAGATGAACTACATCAAATATTTCAGCTACTGCTGATCGGCTGAGTCTGTCACTTCTTTTATTATTATTATCATTTTTTAGTGGTCTGCTTCAGCAGTAGTTCAGCTGAGTAAACTTAGTAAATTAACTTCTTTCTTCTCACTTATGGATGGCCTAAGCTGTGCCTCCTGTTTTTTTTATTGTGTGTGTTGAGCTAGACTGATGAGTTATACGCAAAGAATCTCATAAGTGTGACGAATGTGCACACTTATAATTTCATAGCATATTTTATCCCTGTTATGTAGAGGCTGCAAGGCCTTTTTCATCTGATTGCTTCATTTAGTTTCTTTTGTCCCATTTGAAACAAAAATAAACCCAAATTTGTAGTGTTGTGTTCTCTCTCATACCAAACAAGTGTAGGGGGCAGGTCTGGTGGAGAATTCCCGGTTAGTACCTACCAAACGCAGTCCAAGGAATGACGGGTGAACCAGAAATATCTCATCAATGGTTTATTAATGTGGTAATGTTTAACCGCAAATCAAACCCCAAAAGCAGACACTAACAACCATTAACGGGTTTATTAGGTTTATTGAACAGGTAGCTGAGAGAGGTGAATTGCATAAAAGACTAGCACAACCTTCATGGGAGTTGAACCAGGGTCTCTATTGGAGGAGAGAGCGAATGTTAACAACAACCAAAAGTGTGCAGGAAAATCTCTGTTGGTTGTTAGAAGTGAGAGAAAATTCTTACTTTTAGTTTCCTTGAACAGGGATCGACGAGGGGCTGCTGGCGGGTAGACGGAATACCTCAGGAGTGGCAAGAGGGTCGTTAGAGAGTGGGAGGTGAGATACAGGTGAGATTCAGGTGAGTCCTTCTGTCTTCAACAGGTTAGTCCAACTGTAAAGTTCACTCCATAGAACTCTTCATCGAAACACGGGTCAGGAAACAGGAACGAAGTCTCAGGCTTCAAACAGGCTTCTGGAGAACAGCAATTCAAGTGCATAATCCTAGCTATGGTTGCTGCTGTAGGACAAACAACTCCGGCCACCGTTCATCTTTAGTGAGTGTAGGCTGGAGGAGCTCAGGCTGTAAAATTTTGTGAAAGGAGTTCGATACGAGTCGATGAGTGAAGCTCGCTTCTGTCGGATGACAGCAATACTGAGGTGAGTTGCTGAGAATATTCTGAACTTTTCTGTCAGCAAGCGCTGCTATTTTTGCTGCTGTTAGCTGGTGTTAGGGAAACTATCTTTGAAGTGCATCTAACATTGCTGGACTCAGACAGCAAATAAACTCTCATACAATGTGAGAATGTAATCAAACTGTTTATTAGAGGGAAAGTGGCTCAAGCCTAACATTAGCTGGCATAATGTTAGCTTATAACCAGCTGTTGTTGTTGTTTAGGCAACTTGTTGTGAGGCGTCTGGAGACAGGAGGGTTGCATGTCTAATCTGCTGACAGTTAGTATTTACAACAATATTGGGAATAAATAAGCACGTTTATGCATGTTTTCATGTGTTAGATCCCTGACTTCAGTTCAGGAGGTGAGGCCTGAGGTGAGGAGGAAGAGGATAAGGTCAAAATGAGGGAGGAGAGCAAGAGATGGTGGAACAGGAGAAACACATAATGACAAAGGGATGATAAAAATATATATGTACAAATATTAAATGGTCATACATAGTTTGAAAGAGCTATTTGTGATCTTTAAATGAAAAGTAAGATGTCGGGGCAACATGGCGGCTTCAACAAACCGACGCCCACTCCTATGTATTTTTAATGGATTAATTCTAAGTTTATGACAATACATCAATTTGATATACTAATCAATGTATTTTTATGAATACAAGATTCTTTTTTTCTATTAAATAACCTCAAAAAATTACTTACAGTACCTTTAAATACCATGAGCTGATTTAGTAATAGGTAAGAGGTGTGTGGACAAAGCCTGGGAGAGAGAGACTCCACCTGGAGGTGAGCAGAGAGTGAGCACTGGTCCACCTTCCACCTGAGAGTTAAGAGGACAGAAGGAGGCAAAGCAGAGAGAGGGAAAAAGCAAGAAGAAAAACCCACACCTGCCCAGCCATAACAGCTGGTTCCTGAGACTTTGATGTTCAAACCAGAACATCAAGTTCAAGTCTGGTAAAAAATTAGGAATGCTTCGATTATGTAATCAGTGTTGTAAATAACAACTTGGCTAAGAGACAAAGCTGATACCAATATTTTTATTTGGTTATTTATTCTCCTATTTTAACTAGGGAAATGACAAAATCTATATTATAACAAATAACTGTTTTGAAATCTTTAAAGGTCTTCATCACACTCCTTGTACCTTTAGTCAGCACAAAATATATAATAACATAGCAGATAATTATTAGTCAGCAAGGCAGATATCGACTGATACTAATATTCAGATGATATATTAATACATATCTCTAGTAAAAATCTATACTTCTGATAATATGGCAAAAAATGTCATCAAACATATATCAAATAAATGAAACCGTCTTATTATAAACACTAATCTAAAAAAAAAAGATGTTTTTTTCTTTTTAGCCAGCAACAAAATAACTAACAAGAAGTCCTTAATGCACAACTTTGCTGCAACTGGGACAAAACTATAGTTTGTTTTCAAAACTCAAAGCAGCTAGGCTTGCTCATTAACCAGAACTTCTGGGTGTTATATGTTTGTGTCAGCCAACTACACATTTGCTGCGCTGTGCAATAGAAATACAAGTTCCAGTGGTTTAATGAACCATATGGTATTTATGAAGCATGTTGTGTTTTTGACAGATAGCATACCTGGAGCACAATTACTTGGAATACACAGAGGATGTGAAATGTATCTGGTTTTAAATGGCCAGTATCAATCTTTTAAACAAAAACCTGCAAATCAGCTTAGAACATCACTATTTTTCTTTATGTGTGCAAAATGCTCTTTAAGCATGCAAGCAAAGGAATTTCTGAATCCCCCGCCCCCAAATACCGGCATCAAAGGAAAATCAAGTATGGTCAAAACAACACAGCAGGTATCTACTGAGCCTCTGACCTGTCTTTACCTGTGCCTGCTTCTGCCAAGATACTGTCTTTTAGTACATAATATGGTCAAGTCAAAGTTTTGGTTTGACCAAACTGAACTTGGTGAATAACTAAATAATAAAGCACAATTGCTGAAGAGCCTTTCCAGGTGGCGCCTCTTTCCAGTTTGTTGCTTTGAGCTAAACTTGAGAATTGTACACAGACACTGACTGAGAACCTCATTTGTATGCCTAGCGAATAATTTAATCACATATAGAGTGCAAAGTGAGGGCCAGAAGCACCCAATGGACCCTCCCAGTCTGGCCTTCGATGTCCTGAAAGGGAAACAATACAAACCCCTTAAATAAGTTAAAGCCAGAAATGTGTGTTATTGTGATGAACTACAAGTCTTCACAGATTCCAAATGATACATAAACATGGTAAATGCTTTAGTACTTATATAGCGCTGTATAGTGCAAGCCACATTCACCCATAACATATTTTTTGCCTTTAAGCTCTTTGTAACTGTCACACTCACTCTACGATGGATGCATCAGCAGGAATTTGGAGTTGTCTCTTGCACAAGGACACTTCAGCATGTGGACTGGGGAATGCTGGGGATGACTGACCTTCTGATTGGTAGACGATCTACTCTACCTCTTGCACCACACCCACACATCTGTCCTCTGTGCTGCTTGTTTCAACATCAGGCATGCTACAGCTATGGAGAGAGGAAACAGTCAAAAATACATAAGTAATAACAGAACAGAAACAGTAACAGAACAAATGATTTGACTTCATTCATATTCATGAATATCATCTTCTTCTTTCGGCTGCTCATTTTAGGGGTCACCACAGTACCTCC